>JAHWFP010025846.1:25962-41111 GCA_023313725.1 Lithobius niger
TACTACACCACGCAACATATGCAGGCCTACCGGAAGGCCTAGGTAGCGTTGCCCACAGAGTGTAATTTGTTTGTATAATTAATTGTGAGTTTTATTCGGGACTTAATATGTATTTGAACACCACACAACTTACTGTATTCTTATAAATAGTGTAAATATGGATATAATGAAGCAATAAATTAAATATCCGCAGATTAAATATTGTGGGCTGATTCCTTGTAAACAACAATTTGATGACGAGGTAAACTGAACTGTCGAAATCTCAAGTAAGGTCCATCTCCACAGGCCCCTATTTTCAGTGATGAACGTTTGTCTTTAGAGAGATCGTGCTGATGTTCGGGGCATCCAAGTTGTGATCCCGGATTTTGTCATTCCGAGTCACGGTCCATTCATCTCCATAAAATCTAAGTCCCTAGTGGAGGCTTACCGAATCTCAGGTATATTTCTTGAATTATTTACGATGTTTTGTTTCTTGAATCCTATTGCACTTTTTAATTCACAATTTCTTTTTGTCCAATATTGCAGAAATTACGTGTATTCCATGCGGTAAAGATATAATAAAGTACTACAAGTGCCAAAAGCTGACATTCTTTAACCCAACAGTTTGCATCTGTAATATAATGCATCGAATCTGTCAAAATAATACCTTGGTGTATCCAACAAAAATAGAGGAATATAGTTTGAAATTCAAAAAGGATAAAAAGCAAATGCTAACAATACTTAATCGTAAGTGGTATTCTTTTCATTTATGTTACGTAATTCTAATGTCGCCGATTTAAAGAAAATTACAGTGGTGAACACTTGAGTTCCGAAATTTCTAGTAATTTCATATTCCTTAACACAATCGTAAATAATTAGTCATAATTTTAATTAATGAACTTGCTGCTTGGATCCAGTTGGTTAGTAAAGAACCAATTATGTCAACAAAACAATTAGGCCTATAGTGCGACTACAGAAAATACAAAATAAAATAGTGAACATTTTATTTGTGTGCAGACTTGCATAAAACAAATGACGTATTCTAGAAGTTAGGAATCTCAAATTTATGTAAACTAAGAGATCACACGATAATTAAAAAGAAATTTCTTAGTAAAATAATGCGTAATGTTTAAATAAACTTGAAAATAGTGATTATCAAATTAAGGAAATACACATTCTTTCATAAACAATATGGGAGAAGTTGGGAAATTTTATGTACCAATCTTGGGGAATAAAATGTTTACTTTGGAATTTATTTCAAATTTGTAAAATTATTAATAAAATATTTAAAGAAAAAGACAAAACTGAGTGAAAGCAAATAATGTTTAAATTAAGAGCTTCATTTTGTGTCACCAGTTTCGTTTCTATCAAGACCCACATGTCTGAACCTAGATTTTAATCTCTGCTTTAAGAATCTGCCATAATTATCTTTGTGGCTGTAAAAAAATGTGGGTTCACACATAGATGTTTGAGGAATGTCTCGTTATGTTACTCTGGCAAAGTTTTTAATCAATGAATTATTTAATGAAACTAATGAAAGCATAATAAAAGATATAACGAAAGCTTATAATTTACAATAATATGTACAATAAGCACGAAAAAAAGAAAAAAAACGAATTCAGCTTTGATAATTTCTCTGGTTCAAGGTCCAGGCTAATGCGAGTCTTTCTTGATCTTTTTGGAAAACGAATACGGTGGGCTATGTCAAAGATGCTTCCATGTATATTTCATGTGGTTTGGCAGAACTATACTACGAGCTTGAAGTAGGGACAGTTCCTGTTGCGAGAGAGCGCTGGGAACACGGTCGGATCGAGGTCAGCATTGAATTCAATGGGAATGATGTGATACGGTCTCGTTTTGAGACGTTGTTACGGCTACGTAAAAACAAATAACATAATTTTAACAATGAAGAAAGATGAGTTATGGTTCCTCTCATAACATAGTGAAGTGAGAAAATGTTTACTCCAGTAGAAGTATTTTTTAAAACGATTTAAAAACAAGGTTCGCAACACAACGCATCATTCACATCCTCACCTGCAGGTTGCTAAGCAACAACAAGTAACGAAGTCAAGCCATCCAAATTCAGCTGCTCAAAAGCCAAACAAGCAAAATAATTGTGTAATATTGAATTAAACATGTTTAATTTTGTTAATTAGTACAAATAAAGGAAAATACGACGAATTTCGCACGAGGTGTCTAAAATTAACCACATAACTCTCACGAAATACTGTTAGACTACCTAAACTGTTAACTCGACAGAAGCCGTCTCGTGATTTCTCCAGTTCTTTTACTTTCGTCAATCAAAGCATGGCGAGGCGAAAACTGGTTACAGTTAAGTAAACACGTGTTCCCCTGAAGCGTGTGTAATTCTTGTATTAACGAAAAAAAAAACGTAGTTAATACAATTTCAGTTACCAGATGCGTGCATGCATTTAAATGTGATCGCTCGTTTGTTGGCATACGTAGAACTAACAGGTGCAAAGTGAAGCTCCAAATCAACACCGTTTATTGTCAACTTCCGATTATTTGGTGAGATTTCTCGTATCCAGACATGTGGACATGTGAAGTAAGGACGATGTGGGCATGATGTGAGGCTAGTTTGTAAGTTTTAGTCTTCTGTACAGCCGTACCGGTGAGAAGACTATTGCAACGACTTTGTCCGTCCGTCCGTCCCTCGTTTTTTTCAACTTCGCAACGGTACCAGATATTGATGACCATTGTTTACAACGTTAGATTCAGTGTGAGAAGTTAGTTAAATAACATGGCAAATTAAAACATCATTACTTCCTTATATTTAATAGAATTCGTCGACGATAGGAACAAAAAAAACTAGTCCCACCAACTGCCTTAAGAACGCCGCTGGAAATGTCATCCTCGAAGATGCCGATATTGTCGCTACTTTCAATAATTTCTTTGCTTCCACACTTAAACCTTCAACGTTGGCTTCTCCTCCTGCCATGTACAATTCGGGAAAAATCTCTTTTAATATCGCCCAAGTAGAATCTGAACTTCTTGCACTCAAGGAGGATTCCTCCTGGGCCCCTGATGGTATCTCATCAGTTTTCCTAAAGAACTGTGCGGCTACTCTCGCTCTCCCACTCTACACAATTTTTTGCACTTCTATCCGAACTTGTACCTTCCCCACTAGCTGGAAAGATGCAAATATCACTCCAATACATAAAAGTGGTTCCTTACACGAAGTCACTAACTATCGGCCTATCAGTCTTCTACCTGTTGCTTCCAAAATCTTAGAAAGATTCGTTCACAGCGATCTTCTTAAAACCTGTAATGACCTCAACACAACATGGTTTCCTTCCTAGACGCTCTCCCAAGACTCAACACAATGATCTTGGAATTCTTGTCGATAACTCTCTTAAGTTTCACCATCATGCCATTTTCATCACAAAGTTATCAGGAAAGCCCATTATATTCTGAAATCTTTCTCTAACCTTAGCTCTCAACTTTTTGTTACCCTTTTTAAAACCTTTCTCCGACCTGTCCTTGAGTATTGTTCCCAAGTTGCAAGACCTTGTTATGACTCTTTCTTTTCCCGCATTGAGGCCTGTCAGCGGCGTCTAACTAAGCTCTGTAGACCTCTATGTAACCTACCTTACTAGAACCGCCTTAACCACCTTCACCTATCATCGGCTGTTTCTTGGCAGAACCGTGGAGACGTCATACTTACTTTTTTAATTCTTAACGGGCTCATTGACGTCATGCCTACCGATTTTTTTTCTGTCTTGCTCTTTCCAAAACCAGGGGTCACAACCTGAGGCTCCTTGGCAACCATTCTAAGCTAAACATCAGGCATCGCTTTCGTGCCCCTTTAGAATTCTCTATCACCTTACGTCGTGGCTGCCACCAGTCTGAACTCTTTCAAAGCACGTTTTGACAAGGGTTCTTAAGGTATTTTTCCTCTGGGTTTTTTTTTCGGGGGAGGGGGGGGGGGGCGCCATCGTTTTAGCCTTGGCTCGGCGCCGTCTGCTATATGCTATGTACTATACTATAGTTTGTTCCACATTATGTTTTCAGAAAACTGACTGGATGATAACTCGTTTCCTTGCACTAAACGTGCAAAAATATGTGGGCTTCACATTTGTACTTTCAACAAAGTTACCGTTAGACTTTACGAATGGGATGTTTACGGATTTTTGCATTTGTAGTGGAAAAAAACATGGCGTCATACAGTCAGTTTTCTGAAAGCATAATGTGGAACAAAGTATATACAACACTCAATAAAAACAAATGTATTTTATCTTCGTTTAAAATAGTCTCGTCGCATTGTTGCATGAATGAAGAGGCTTAGCGTCGAACCAAATTCTCCATTAGTCCTATATCTGCTACTAACGAAATTAAAACTGCATTTTTAAAATTAGGCCCAAAAATAAGAAAATTAGGTCTAACATCAAGTTGCTACGAGTCGCTGT
Source organism: Lithobius niger (assembly GCA_023313725.1). Lineage (NCBI taxonomy): Eukaryota > Metazoa > Arthropoda > Chilopoda > Lithobiomorpha > Lithobiidae > Lithobius > Lithobius niger. Next base: position 30,369 of record JAHWFP010025846.1, read on the forward strand.
TGGCTTCATCAACAGCGTCTCTCTCGTCACTTCCCTGCTACAACTGATCTATATAGGTTACGTTGCGCATTACGTTGTAACACTGTAACTGTGTACCTGAAGGCCGCACCGTGTTGCAAAAATGAATAGGTTTACTATACAATCCATATCTCCGTTAGCTGCTACTTACGAAATTAAAACTGCTGGTTAAAATTAGACCTAAAAGCTGACAATTATGCCTAAAATGAAAAATAGGCCTAAAAGCTAACACATATTTAACCGACAATTGTGATGGCTACTGCTTTTAGATTAGTATAATAGAGATAGCTGTTGTAGCAGGGGAGGTGTGCGCCTCAACATTGGAAATGGAGGAACTGTACAGAAGACCGGTGCGACCAGGCAGTCGCTGTAGCCGCTTGTTGTAAGTTTGTTATGGTTTGTTGGTTGTTGTTGTAGGGAGCATGGCCACAGGCCAAGGCCTTTAAAAAACAAATTCAAATTCGTATACAGACGTTAAGCCTGTAGTGTTGCACGAATCTTCTTTAAACGAATTTCTTCTGCTGAAAAACGTTTTAAATCGTTTAAATTGCACGAACCAAGCAATGGCGCAGCGTTTTCCTTCTCACCGCCATACTAATTTGGCGCCACCGATCACTTTAATTGCTGCTAGAGTCATAGCATTGCGAAAAGTGTAAGGGAGGCCACACACCAAAGTCGACAAAATGTCGCATCTGGTGGAGAGACCCCGTCACCCGAAACTAGAAGGGGCTTCACTTTGTTGTCGTGAGACGTCTCGCGACAACGTCGCATCCGGTGTGTGTGGCGCTCAGCTCATTCCCATGGTTTTGGAGCCGTCTGCAGCATGCTGAGGCTGCAGGTTTCGACATAATGTCTTGCCGTGCGATGTTTTGTCTACTTTGGTGTGCGGCCACCCTATATTGCCGTGGAACTAATCTTGGCTATGATGTTGCTTCGTATTCTGGCAAACCATGGATGTTCCTGGAGAGAAGCAGAAAAGCTGGTAGTGACACAAGTGCGTTCGACAAAGGAGATTGTTAGTTACATCGGGAATACTAGGTGAAGGCGATCTATGAGCCCCCTCATGCGAAGTGATTGGTATGACAACCAATGAAAAAAAAAACACTGTATGTTTGGTGAGACTAGCTTGTTCTTGCATCACTGCATCATCAAGACAAATACCTTCTGGCGACCTTGGTAGTGCTTGGAGTAAACTATTACTGGAAAAAGAATTGCTTCTTGATTCCTCAATGGTAAATGTTCGCCATACAAGAGAAACACACTGTGGCTGCTCACTTACGGAAGGCAGATGTTCATTTACTAACTCTTTTCCCGCAGCATCACCTTTTACTCAATCTGCCATCCACAGTCGAGTGAGTCATGTGACCATACATTTCAATTATAGGTACGAATTTTGCTTTATGCTTGGCAACACCACGAGCATTTGTTTGTAACACATCTATTTTTGTTTACAGTTCCCTGCCATGCAACAACTAGCAGGTGTTTGCAAAGTTATTAGGACTGTACGGTTTGACCTCATCTCCCCTTGTTAAAGCCATAATGTTGACGTCTAATGTCTCCGCCGTCGGTGAACATTTTTCGATTAAAGTTTGTATGTAAGCTTTGATTGACTTGATTAACCATCATACGAAAATTAAATAAAATTCGCTGAAGCAAATACGAGTTCTTGACCTGAGCTGAAACCATGAAATTCTTTTTTGATTTGTTCTTTTTGGCACAACTCGTTTCTACTATGCTCTCTACGGATCAAACTATTTCTTCTATAAAGCTGGTTCCTAGTTCATTTTACAGGTACCGCTCTATAGATATGACCTTCCCACAATGCCTTTTTTAATTGGTCAAGTGGTTCAGGGGTTAAGGATCTCTAAACGACCAGATTGATTGTTTTAGATTGTTGAAACATTATTATGCAACAATGCCATCCAGCAACGCAGGCGCAGCACGTAGACTGAAGATTAGGGTTTGTTTCCGTAATGGATTGTGTATAGGTTCTTTTGTTTGTATACAAAATATTAAAACAACCTAATATAAACTGTATGGTTGGTAGACCAAAGTATCACAAATTAGAAAACAACAAACGAACTCGTTTGATACTTAAGGAAACGTTTAACTATTCCGAAGTCAAAACAGCAAAGGAACATAAAATTAATAAACTCTCCTGTACGGTTTCAGATACTGCAGTGTGTGGGGGGGGGGGGGGGGCCATTGAGACTTAATGGCGCGTCGACAGCTAGGTCATTAGCACCACTGCAGTTTTGCTGTGCTGTTTAGTCCACGTGAAACCATACTGCTGAATCCAACCATTAAACAAATAAATACAATTAAGGAATTCAAACTTCAAAACTTTTCATGCCCAGTCAAAAGACAAATAATGTCAGGCTGCCAACTCGGCCACTTTCTTGGCTAAATTGTTCGGTATACTTTAGTCATGTCGTCTACTTTCTGTTCGTCACCCTTCTGATCATTTCTCACCCTATAATTTTTCAAGATTTGCAACGACTTTTCCGGGGACCAAATTTTATTATTACTTTCAAGGACAGTTTCAAGTTTTCAAGGACTCGCACGAAACCTGAATTATGTTGAGCTGAGCTAAGCACACCAAGACGATTGGTTTTTAAACATTTTCCTGTGATGTCATTTAGCCAAGTAGAATGCACCATTCATTAGCTGATCTATCATGTGCAAAAGTAAAAATGGTAAAATAAATTGACTTCAGCAGTAAGGTTTTACGTGGACTAAACAGTACAGCAACACTCCATACAGTAACTAAACCATACAGGAAAGTTTATTTGTGATCCTTTTCTGTTTTGACTTTCGATCAGTGAAACCTTACCGTAACCATCAAACAAGTTCGCTCTTGTTTTCTAATCTAGTGTGGTGTGACATGGTAGGAAAGCAGGAACATTATGAGAGCTTGGTCACGTTTTGTCTTACAGTCAAGCTTGGTACAATAAGCACACTAGGTTCTCAGCAGAACCGTTTATTATAAGAGCACCAGTTATGTATTTGTTGCCTTTTTCTTTCATAAACTTGAGATCCACTCAGGACGGTTATCAGTTATAATAACCGTCCTCCCAACCTCCCCGGCCACATTACCTCAAATTCTACACCACTACCCTACCCTGGAAATTAAGTCACAAACATAGAACCATCTCCTCATCTCCTTTGCCACTGATGAAGAAGGAAATAATTTCGGAAAATAGATACTCCCCGATAGTTTAGACTATTTTTTGGCTGGTTCGGATAACAGAGGAACTTATTACGAACTTTTTTTTTGTAGTATTCTAATATTTTATGGAAAACGTGTCATACTATAAAAGATATAAAAAATGTGGCTCATGAAAACATCCAAAAAACTATCACTCTCCTCATATCACCCATCACCCCTTCTGGCTTGACAACGTTTGTTGACGACCCAAAGTAAAAATTGTCCAAGTTACAATAGCCGTTTTAATATTTTTTGGGACTTTTTTGTCTCGTATTTCAGATATTACATCCGATCACTGTGGTACAGGAGATGACGAAGTTCCGAAATATTACGTGTGCCAAAAATTGGAAAATGGGCTTCTAAGAACCTGGGATTGTACCACTTTATCAGTGTTGCCAGACAATGAAACTGATCCATTTTACCACTTGTATCATAGTACTACTGATCCGATATATCAAGTGAATGAAGAGCAAGGAGTAATTAAGAAATATTTTCGGACTGAAGAAGACACCAAAAATATTAGGAAAAACGACAATCGTAAGTCGTATACTTCTCTTAATTTGCTTCCAATGTCATGTTTGACTGCGATTCGACTGAGGGGCGAGTTGTTCGTCAAACACAAATCTTGAATATGATGTTATTTTGATGAAATCGTTGGCCATGTCGTGTGCAAACATTGTAATGCGTACGTCAAAATTGCGTCATTTTCTTTGTTTGCGAGTGACGAGCAAGTCGTCCCAAGAGACAGTAGGAGGGACTGATACTAATAAAAAAAACTGTATTTCACGATACCCATATGACAACTGGCACAATGAAAGGTTACATAAATCTACGACAATTATCAGCCATACCCCTTTTGGAAAATCCGAAGACACAAATTGAAGTCAAATTTTCCAAAAGGTGCCATCTTAAGTCAAACGTCAATATCTTAGCTAATTATTGAGTGATTTTAATTTTCACAACGAAATAAAGATATTACGATAATGAACTAGGACTACACATGTTAGAAACAAAAGGTATCATATGATTCCTATACTTAAAATAGTGACAATTTTCCAAAATGGTGGCGACCTTATTTAGATCAAACGTCAATATTTCAACTTCTTAGCCTCGTGAGTGATTTTAATCTTCTTAGCATATAAATAAATACAATGTAGTATTGAACTACTAATAAAGTGCAGGTGTACTATGAGTTCCGGAAACAAACTGGGTACAGTTTTCTAAAATAGTGGCCGTACAAACATCAAACGTCAAACGTTTAGATCAAATGTCAATGTCTCAGCCATTAGCCGATTGAGCGATTTTAATATTCGTAGTATCAAAATAAAGCTAGCAATAACTACGAAAAACAGCAAGAGTCACATAAGTCCTAGAAACGAAATAGAAAACATTTTCCAAAATGTGTGCACATATTTCAGTCAAACGTAAATATCTCTGCTAATTACTCAACGACTTGTATATTGTTTACATGCAAATGTAGAATAACGAATGACACATGTTAGAAACAGAAAACACAGCAGGAGTCACATAAGTCCTAGAAACAACACCGTTAATTTTTACAGTGGGTGTATTTTTCCTCATGACTCATACGAAGGGAGTTCATAGGCGACGTATATGGTTGTGGCTGTGCATATACCACAATGCCTTCCTCTAAGGAAAAAAATAGACATTGATAAATCAGAGCAAATTTTAGAGTTGATCTAATTTTAGTAGTTTTGTTCATTTGAAATTTGGTTGGTCTTACCCTCGGCCAAGTCCGCTGTCTTATGCCTCACAGTATAGAGTTGTGTAAATATGAAAGTCAAGAAAAACAAAATTAAAGACAAATATATATTCATTTAAATCCGTTCCATTTATTCGTCCATGTTAATTCGGGACACACATAAGAACAGATAATTTTCTCCCCTCGAGAACAATTTTAGACCGTGCCCTTAATTGGGCACACGTGCAACGAGGACAACATAAACATGTTTTCCAGCATGGAAACAATTTAAAACTGCACAACTAGGACAAAACGAACAATAAAAACTTACCAATCTATACTCAATTAACTTTAAATTATTAAATATAAAGTCATTCTAAATTTTAACTGAAAAGAAAAAAAATTATATTTTTATTTTCACATTACTTTAAGTTTCACAGATCTTAATTACAAGTCTAATTTGACGGGTTTCACCCGGTGATACTTTGGACGACCTAGGTAGCGCAGGCTGTGCTCCAGATGTTGGGCACGTCTATTTTCTGACGTTCCAGGCAATGACATTGGTTGACCTTTATCCAATGGTGTCTCAATCTGATTGGGTGTTGGGCTACCCATGACAAGTGGCTAGTCAATGTTTTGATTGGTTGGCTCTGGAAATTGAACACCTTATCAACGTTTGTTGATTCCTTAGGCTTGTTAAGTGAGTTAGGTAATTTATTCATATCCCTTAGTGCAATTGTTTAGAATGTCTCTTCAATGTTACGCCATTTTCTGTACGAATTTAGAACTAGTGATGTCCGAGCTTTTTCAAAGTCTTTGCAGACAACCATTTACATCCAATTGCGTGTGAATAATTACGTGCCTACAATAGTGCGTCATCACATAATTTACACGGAACCTCATGCTGAGAACTCTTAATTTGGTCATGCTCTTTTTTATGAAAAAGTACTATTGGATTGGAAATAGTCAGTCAGGCTTGCTTACATTTATTGGACAAAGAAACGTTTACTAGGCATTTGCAACGTTGTGGCATTTCGGGTGATTCTGGCAAATGTGAAATAATTATTTACAGCTTGTTTTACAGAACTCCCCTCTGCCCGTTCAGACTTATAAGCTCTCTTAAAAGATTTAACAAAAACCTCAGCTTTTCCATTACACTAAGGCGCGTAAGCTGGGCCTGTTATACGATGAACGCCATTTAATTTTAAATAATTTTTAAATTCATAGCTCATCCATTGTGGTCCATTGTCGGCTACTAAGGTGGAAATTAACCAAAATCAGTCATAGTCTGGGCTGGATTTCGGCCTTTATTAGTAATCGCTCTCAAAGAGTGATTATTGGTAGCTCCTACTCCCACTCCTTACCTTTGGTGAGTGGGGTGCCACAGGGCTCCGTGCTAGGACCTCTTCTTTTCATATTCTATTTAAACGATTTAACCCTTATTCTTTGACGTCACACCAATTCAAATTCGCTGATGACTTAAAACTGGCTGCACACATTGTTGACCAGGAGAGTGATACCGGCTCACTGAGTGATTCGATCAATTACGTCTCAAGGTGGATTATGGATTGGCAGCTCTCACTCTCTATACATAAATGCCAGATGTTCAGTGTCGGCCTCAAAACTTGCCCCTTTGAATATCACTTAAAGGACCAACCATTACCTTCTGTTTCAGAAATCAACGATCTGGGGGTCTGTTTGTCCTCAAACTTGAAACCTTCTTTACACTGTTCTCGGATTGCGTCCAGGGCATTTCAGAGACTCGTTATTGTTGATTGCTGTTCTATTTCTGGTAATACAAAAATTAAGGTTTGGGCCTTCAAGGTTTTCCTGCGACCACGTTTAGAGTATGCATCCCCGGTGTGGTCACCAACGTTGTTGGGAGACATTGACAAACTGGAATCAGTCCAGCACAAATTTACTAAGAAATTACCTGGCATGCGGAATTTGCCCTATGCCACTAGGTTGTCTCGCGTTGGACTCTAGAGACTTTGGAACTGCGCAGGCTACGTGCCGTCTTGATTCTTACTTTTAAAATCGTCCATGGCCTTTTTCCAATCGATCTACCCTTCTTCGATCCTTGCCTTTATTCTGCCACTCGAGGCCATTCACTGAAATAGGCCATTCTGTCACTCTGTCAGTTGGCTAGATTGCCGGAAAAAATTTTTCAGTGTGAGGGTGGTAAGAGTTTGGAACACTCTTCCCGATGAAGCTGTTCAGGCGGGCTCAGTTGACCGTTCTAAGCACCTTTTGAGAAGATTTGTCTATGGGTTTTTTAAAAAGATGCCGGAGTTCTCCTCTTAATATTTTTAACATTGAAAGGGACTAGTATAAGTGGCCTCCAAGCCCTTCTAACTCCCAACCACTCCAGTGGTTGAATCCATTTATTTATTTATTTATTTATATACTCTTCAAAAATTTCTATGACTTTCTCTGACGTTGTCGCCTTCATAATTTTAAAGAAAGGATGCTTTGAATGTGCGTCAACCATAAGCAAAACATAAAACCGTCATGGGCCCAGCAAAATCTGCATGGATTCGTTCATTTTGTTTAAGCGGTATTCCCAGTTATGTTTGGAACCCGTGCATTGCATGTCTTTGTTTTGCACCACACGTTTTGACTTTTTTTTCTCTAACTGGTCGTCAATTTTAGACCACTAACATTCTGATCTTCCTCTCCTTTGATTTTAACCGAACAGTGAACAGGCACCATGATGCGGTTTCCCCGAAAAGAGTACTGCTTTCAACTTATATTTTGTTTTGCAATACGAAATATGGCTGAATTTCAGGGTTTTTGACCGTATCAGGCCAGCCGCGCTTAGTATAATGCAAAACCTTGGTGAGAATTGGGTCCTTAGCTGTAGCTTTAGCCAAAGTTTCGCAGTGAGTAGTGTAGATACGTAGCAGGGTAAAACGGAAGTGAAGCAGGTCACGTGACCACACCGGAAGTGACGTCACGACCCAAGATGGCGGTGCCCATAGTATGGTGTCAGTTTCAGTTTCGGTTTAGAACAGAATTAAAAAAAAATAAACGCATCTATTAATTATTGTACGATGGAATATATACACACTTTTAAAACATAAAAAACAAAAACGACTGGGCACTCTTGACTCCCTCAAAAAACCATTCATGTACTCCTGGCAAAAAAGTTGTTTTATAGGTGAATAAGTCAAAACATGTAGTTACATAGTAAAACGTGTCTAGACATGTAAGATCCTGCTACAAAATTGCATAGTACTAATGTTTTATTTGATGGGTTTAGTAAAAGGAAATATAATGTAGACCGAGGTGTAACAGGAAATAAACATGCTGGTTTAACGTATAGACCAGAATCAGAATGGAGTCTCATTCGTACTGGAATGCATCAGGAGCAAATGACTAATGGACAACAATGACGGTTTTCGTAATAACAGTAATATGAAGTAAAATACTATATAAAACTGAAAACTGAAAAAGCAAAGAAAGTAAACAAACGAAAAACAAAATGGCTGGACACATTTGGCTTCTATCCAGTCATCATTCATGGACCTCTGACAAACAAACCTAGTGTTCATAGTCAAGTATATCAGTACATGTAGTAACGAGTTTACCAACAACGACAGGATTAGGTAATCAAGATGCATTACACACAAAATATATATTCATTAATTTATTTCCAACTTAGCCACTTTGGGTTTCCATCATCCTTTCATTTGTACACTCGACCAAAAAGAGAATGTGATAAGTGTAAGTCAGCCTTGGGGAGAATGTAAATAGTCATTAATGGGTGTCAATAAAGCATGTGTAATTTGAAACGACAAACTTCAAACTTTTGTACCAATGTTTATTTCAGCAACAACTAGTACAGACATCTAAAGAACTAAATATTTACAGATAGTGACCCGTTCATGATAGGCTAAGCTATTTACAAGAGATTTCAATGTATATACAGAATAATTGTATGGAAACATCAGAACATCGGTTGAATCATATTTACAATTGGACCCTTCATGGTAAGTTAATCTATTTACAAAACAAATAAAAAACAAACACTGACATTTTCACAACTAATTGTATTGGCCTAGAGCCTTAACAAATTTATGCACAAAATGATCTAGGTTCGTTCGAGCTGTAAGTGTAAATAGAAGACGACGCTCACAGCCTTGGGGAGAATGTAAATAGCCAGTAATGAACACAAATAAAATGAAGAAACGTAGTACTGAAAAAATAGCTAAACCTAAAATAACACCAGTTAGATTTAGAATAGACTCCATACCAGTAATCAAGGCTTATTACCCATAAAACCTTATTTTCGTTCATTTCCAACTAACCATCATACAGCTAATGGAATAGCACAACAGAATGCCAAAGACTGATCGGACCATAAAATGGCGTCAGTCTCGGTTTCGGACGTGTGTAGACACATTAGAACGGACCCAGTCTCAGTATAGGTGTCAGAATCTAATAAAAAAAACGGATATGTATAGGGTGGATGTATGTATACACACGTATAAATGCATAAAAACAAAATGACTGGACACACTTAGTTCCTATCCAGTCATCATTTATGAACTTATGACAAACAAACCTAGTGTTCATGGTCAATTCAGTACATGTAACAAGTCTACCAACAACGACAGAATTAGGTTTCCAGTTTCTATTCTTATAAACACGCAAAAATCCTTATTACCCCTACAACCTACTTTCATTAATTTCCCACTAAAAGTAAGTCACGTTGTGTTTCATACAACACAGACTGCCTAATTAGAAGACCATGCCCACAGCATTGGGAGAAATGTGAAGAGCTATTAATGGGGACAGAAATAAAATAAAAAAGGTGGTAATGCTAAAAAAAATGATTGAGACGTAAAATGACGCTAGGTTCGGTTTAGAATCGACTCCATACCACTAATCAAGCCTTATAATACATAAAACCTTTATTTTTAATCCATCAGTTAACCCTTAATATACTTAAAAACTCATGTATGTTCATTAACGCAAGGACAAAGTACAAGCACTTAATAACCTAATCCTGTCGTTGTGCATCCAAACAACAACACATTTTCGTCCATTTCCAACTAAAGTAAACCAACGGTGGCTTTCAAGCTACGTCCTGTGGCTTTCCTTCCCCAACCCTCCCACACAATGGGAATGTCCCATCTAACCATCATACAGCTAATGGAATAGCACAACAGAATGCCACAGACTGATTAGACCATAAATGGCGTCATTCTTGGTTTCGGACGTATGTAGACACATTAGAACGGTCCTTGCCACAATTTCGGTATCAGAACCTAATAAAAAACGGCTAAGGATAGGGTGGATGTATGCAGACACACGTTTAAAAGCCTTAAAACAAAATGACTGGTCACACTAGGCTCCTATCCAGTCTTCATTCTTGCACTTCTGACAAACAAACCTAGTGTTCATAGTTTCCATTCCTGTAAACATGCAAACCGGTCACCATACTGAATGGCACCAACCTACTCATTACCAGTAATAGATGACAATAGCTTATATCATGCAGGTTTTTGTTTCGTTTCATGTTAAACCACCTTCAAATACGTTTTATTGTTCCCAATCCATACCACTAAACGTGTCCGGACTGTTAAAACACGGGGTAGAAAAGTCGAATCTGAAAAGAAACGAGAAACACATTAGTAATGAAACAAACAAACAGTATCCATTGCGTGAGACTAACAAACGAAATGCATCTTACTGTCACGGATTGATACTACTGCACACAATTAAATATGCTTTTAGCTATTGCGAGAGACTAATGACAGAATTACATTCTATTGTCACGGATTGACACGACTGCATGCAATTGACCTCA
>JAHWFP010025852.1:0-54636 GCA_023313725.1 Lithobius niger
TTTTTTTTTTTTTTTTTTTTTTTTTTTATATCGCACGTTTTGGTGGTTAACGGATTTTTGTCTGTTGTGGGTTAGTTCGTAAAATGTAACGCATGCAGCATATCAGTTTTTTAAAGTGTATTTCGTATAATCGTGATTTTTTTTTTATTTGTACGGTTCTATAAATTGCAAACGCAGCCACTAACAAAAACAATAAATGATGGTCAATTTAATCTACAAGGTTGTGTTGTTTTATCGTAAACAAACTTGCTTGTGAGTTTGTTGTAGCCCGAATCTCAATTGCTACTTGCCAACTATTTAACGCTGATATTTTTTTTTTGGCTAGATAGCCGTACTTAAACCTGTAGATGCTATTACAGTCTTTGCAGTTAAAAAGGTATTTTACCCAAATACGAACTAAATACCTCATCTGCAAGATCGAGCAACTAAATTATTTATCCATGTTGAATTAGATAGTAGTAGTAATAAAAACAATTGGCATAAAATCAACAATGCTTAGGCAGTTTTTTAGGTTCTCACAGCCTTAAGGGTTGTTCTTAAAGTGTGCAATTGATTCTGCAACTGGTGGTAGGTAGTCTGGCTGGCTAGGTAGTTATATAATGCTCAACAATGTTTTTAATTGCTGTAACTCTAGCGCTGCCATCATACACGGTGATAGCCGTGTATATATACAGTATATGATTGAAGTCCTCTCTCCAGCAAAACTAAAACTTAATTCTCCGTTTCTATTCAAGATATGTCGACCAAACTTGGCCAGATAGTAGATAGCAACTTTTTCAAACTTTACACCAACTTTTATGCAATTCCATGCAAGAGTAAACGTAGGAAGCCACACGTAAATTTGAAAACTGTTCACTTGTTGTTGTTGTTGTTGTTGTTGTTGTTGTTGTTGTTGTTCTTGTTCTCGTTCTCGTTCTCGTTCTCGGGTGGCATGGTTTCAGAAAAAATTACTGCACCTACCTAAAATGTGATCTGAGCCAGAAACTTCCCTGGGCTTCAACCTTACAGGGACCACTTTTTCAATTGGTCGATCCATTCCGGAGTTACGGGACCCTAAACGATCATTTTGATTGTTTTACATTGTTTTAACCATTGTATTTAGGGAACAATGGCGCTCAGCAAACTCCAGATTCATTCTTCGTGCACGTGATATGTCTGTGCTAAAAAGTTGATTGTTGAACGGTAAAATGAAAGAATCAGTGTTTCAGCTAACCGCATATATTTTTAAACCAAACTAAGCTGCGTTGTGAATTTCGAGGCTTCGGCCTCGAAATTGGCAGCTAAAAACGATAGAATTGCGTATATATTTCGCAGATGCAGGCGTTCAGAGCTGAGTTGAATTGTTTCAAAGTGACCAGCAACAATCGACTGCATGCATAAACCTTTGTAGCGCGACGCCGTAGCCGTAAAAAAGGTACACGGATTACAAACAAAAACGTCAAGTGTGCCGTAAAAAAGGGGTTATATGATTGAATTTTCATTTGTTAAAATGTACACGGATAAGTATTAGTGATTTTTAATTGAAATAATCAAATGTACAATTGAGAAAATTACATCTGTTTAAGTGCTGTTGTGCTTTACGAATAAAGCACAACAGCACTTAAACAGATGCAATTTCTCAATTGTACATTTGATTATTTCAATTAAAAATGATCAATTTTTATCCGTGTACATTTTAACAAGCGAAAATTCAATCATATAACCCCGTTTTTTACGGCACATTTGACGTTTTTGTTTGTAATATTTATTTTCGCTGGATTGTAGTACATTTGAATGAGACGAGTCTGAAGAAGCTTGGCACCAAAAAAAAAAAAAAAAATAAGCCATTCAAAGGGTTTTAGTGAGCGTTAACTGCACCCGGTCATCTGCCCGACGAAGCTCTAAGGCCCTATGTCTGCAGCACCCGGAATGGATTCCCAGGAGGTCACCCACCGAAGTACCAATCGGGGCCAATGCTGCTTAACTTCGGTGGTCTGACGAGAACCGTTGTTTCCAGCACTGCAAGGCCGCAGACCTTACAAAATACAAGAATGAGACAACACAACAATGAAATAAGACCCTAACATTCTCAACAATGCTCAAGCTACTGGAGTAAATGTGTGTGATCATGGAGCTGGAAGTACGTAGTGTGATAGTATATAAGTCCATGGTGTGATTTAGTCCAAACCATGTGAAGCTAGTGTTTTGCCTGCCATGTTTTCTTGTTCGTACTCGTCTTCATGGCCTGTACGGTAATCTCAAATTTGTGACCTTGTTTACATTAAAATCTTTTGCCCACAGCGATAGCACAAGGCTTTCTCTTTTCTATTCTGAAATTCCCATCGATCTGCACCATTTTCCAAACTTTATCGTCGTATAGGTTTTTAGTAGTCTGTACCATAAAACCTCAGTTAAAAGGTTTGAGGATAAAGTTAGCATACACACTGGTACAAACCAATAACTTGGTTAAAGGCCGGAAAATGTGCCCCATGGGTTGATGTCAACGGTTTCTGTTAAGCCAGCTTTGTTTCGCCCATAATCAGTGACTGGCTCTCTTAACAGCGTCATGGCCTCGTCAGCTAAGCTAAGCAGTTTACGATTAGGTTGCCATCAGGGGGTGGTAACTCTTAGACTCAACATAACGTCACAGAAGGGTCACTAGCGCAAATAGCGCTCACCGCTTGACAAGGACCGCAGACTCACAGACAACAAAGCGCTGGAAATCACATTGGAGTTCAAAGATGCTGGCAAATAAATATTGCGCTGTCGCAAACTGCCAAAACAATTCGTGGTATTTTTGCAAACCGCATATGACAATGTTATCTAACACAATGCACCTTCACGAAATTCTCTCTTCCTCGCGCTCCTTATTGTTGTGTTTGTGGGCCATTTTAAGCTGCGTGATCGCAATGTACGGTGGCTTATTTGGACACACATCAACTCTTTCTGTGCACTCTAAACTTTCATGAAACCAGAACAAGATGGCTACTGGCGCAGGGACAGTTTACCGTATATTGTTCTAGGTTGCAGTGTGTGAGAAAAGACCTTCGCGCAATGTAAAGACGATTTAAGATCCTTGGTCAACCAAACACCAAGGTTTTCACCATGGTCAACGAATTTAGTGGGTGAAAATCCAAATGGTAAACAAAGTCAGGGTTGGAATCACCGACATGTAGTACACTACATTTACACTGTGATAAAGGGAGCTGCCAAGTCGTGGACCAATTAAATACTGTGTCGATGTTGTGTCATTCGTACACATTTGTAGTTGAACTGTACATTGAACCTTAAAGAGGGGCAATTTTGCTAGGATTTTTTACATAAGACAGTCAACATGAGTGCAAGCACATTTCCTGTGTCCTTCTCCCGAAGGAAGAGGCAACGATTTGCATATGGTGACAATCATGGACGCAGCTAACACCATTCCCGTGGCACTTCCAGGCTGCAAACCCAAAAGGGTGTGGAGTTAGTTTGTGGTGTAAGTTTTTATCTGAACTCCTTTCCAATAATTTATTATGCAACAGCAATGATTCTATACAAATTAACATAGAAGTTGGTGTACCAACCAGCTAGTAGCCAACTAGCGAGCCGCTAGTGAGTTAAACTAAGCCATTAGTGAGTTAAACCTTTCCAATAATTTGTTACGCAATAACAGTGATCCTATACAAATTAACATGGAAGTTGGCGGACCAACCAGCTAGTAACCAACTAGCAACCGTTAGTGAGTTAAACTATGCAGCACTATCAAGGATCAGTTTTCTCATTGAAAGTATTCAAATACGTTCCCATTGCACCAGTGGGTAGTAAGCTCCTGATCGGCGGGCGTCTGTGCAATCACATGGCCAACACAGCCTTTAAGCGATAAGCGCTAGCATCCTTTCTTAGAAAAATGTAAGGATGGATTTATAAATTAAAAGCAGTGAGTAGCAACGCCTGCTCAAGGATAGAGTCTATCCATCCTTCTATGACGTTATCAGGCTAGAGAAGCCCCTGATACAAGCCACTTCGTTTATGAATTGTAAACGTGTGACCTTGCTAATCCTGGCCGTTACTTAGCTCCAACTATGCTGTTTCACAACTTCACCCTTTTTCAGCAAGATATGATGCCATATGAGTCAAAGTTACTGTAATTAAGATATTTCGCCGTCTATTTTGTGCATTCAACCATTTAGCACACCACGCTTTCCTTTCTTGTGGCGTTGATGGAATCCGTGGATGCCACCATTTTCGCATCCCAGCGTGCAACAACTAAATGTGCGAGCGTCACAGGTCCAGTTGAAATTCGTGTGACACTCGAAAACCCCAAAACTCTGCGAGTGTTGCATAGCCTGCTCCGTATAAACGATCGCGCTTAAGCGTCAAGCATCGAAAAAGCTGTACTTTCAAGCAGCGAGCGTTACGCATTCACGTTGAAACCGACTTTATAAGCACGTCCTCACTTTTCAAAAGGGAAGCTAGTACTCACCACTTAAAGGCTGTGTAGGTCACGTGATTGCACAGACGCCCACCGATCAAGGACCATGCAGAAGCACAGACAACATGGCATTGGTAACAGTTGCTTCAGCCGGGCCACAGTGGAGTTCAAATATGCCAACAAATTGACATTAGGCTGTACCAAATTGCCACAACAATTCATGGTATTTTTTACAAACCGCATTTGACAAGTGTTACCTAACAGATTTTACCTTCATGAAATTCGTATGTTTTTCGCTGGCCTTTCTTAAGGTGTGTGATCGCAACATATGGTGGTGCTTTGGAACACACAACTTCTTTCTTGACTTGCAAAACTTTTAAGAATCGGAACAAGATGGCCACTGGTGCTGGCACTGTTGTCGTGTGTCTTATCGGGTGATAGAACGCTGAAGTTTCGTTTCATGAAAGTTTTATGTGTGTAGAAAAAAATTGTGTGTCCCAACGAGCCACTGTAGTAACAACACGCGTTTCTTCCCGTTTGACTCTAGGTTTGACCTCCAAGGTACTCTAGTTGATGATGACGTCACTAAACCGAACTAAAGGAAGTGATTGCTCTAAGATTGCACGTGAATTCAACTAAATTCGAGCTTATGTATCGAATTTTTTTTGCCCAGCGCCCAGAAACCTGCCAAACTCTTGTTCAAGATGTGATACACTATTGCTATGGCGTAGCGTTGCAGTACTACAATGTCCTGTACTGATGATTGTGTTCTTACGTGGTGGAACTACGAGTCTAGACAGAGCTTGGCGCAACTGCGTCTCTAGACATAGCTTGGCACGACTGCATGTCTGGACAAAGCTTGACACGACTGTGTGTCTAAACAGGAGCTTAGCACGAATGCATGCCTAGACAGAGCTTGGCACGACTGCATGTCTGGACAGAGCTTGACACGACTGTGTGTCTAAACAGGAGCTTAGCACGAATGCGTCCCTAGACAGAGCTTGGCACGACTGCGTGTTTAAACAGGGCTTGGCGCGACTGTGTGTCTAGACAGAGCTTCTCTTCAATCCATTGTTTATGTTAATATTCGCGCATAGTGCACATTGTTTTCTTAATGTGTATTATTGCAAACCTTGCCTACCTCCTTAACAATAGTTGCATAACAGTGGCTACCAAGTAATTCAGTGTCTTACAAATGCCTAAGTTTTGACACGTAATGGGCTGCATACTTCCCAAAATTTTCTGGATTCCACGATAGCTATTTCTCCTTATCAGTTTAAATAGGTAAATGTTCATTGTTTTACGTGAACGTATTTATTCGAAATTGGTCTTGTGCATGTACTGTTAAGTTAGGATAGTTTAAGCATCCAGGGACTGCAGGGAAAGCCAGTATATATATAGAATGTAGTATGCTACCGGGCATGTTACGACATGCTACTTGGCAGGTACGGATGTAGCATGTTTACTTAGCTTCTTGGCTATTTTGTCTATTGAACTTGTTACATTTTAACACTAGAATAACACTCAAGAGACGCTAGAATAAACGTTATATAGTATCAGGTGTTTTTATAGTATCTGCCCGCACTACAATCGTTAAAAATGGAAAATGCGGCCATGCCTTTCAATATGCGGCCATGCCTTTCAAAATACCCAGCTGTGAGAAAATTTTCTGAAATTTAGATATATAACCTATGATCAGATGAAATTAAAATAGATGGATTAGTCGGGGCAAATTCAGAAGAACCCGTCTTTCCCCCCACCCCCAAATGTACTGCCGTGGTATTTTTCCTGAAAGTTTACTTGATACCGTACCGAGAATAGCGGTGTGTGACTGCATATTTCCATGTAGCAAAGGCTTTGGTACATGGAAATCAGCATAACACCTTTATAAAAAACAAAGACAAAAAACACGTTGGTTACATAGTGTTCTTGTTAATTTATCCGCAAAACTTACAGATACTGAAATAACAGAAACTCTTGGAAATTTTATATACAGCTGGGGATTGGCATCAAAAGCTTTTTTTCCCCTTGCAAACTAAATTTAAAAATTCCATGTCTTCCATGTCTCTCCACCGCCCAAGTGAAAATTGTCTCATGGATAGCTTTTAAGCTGCTCCTCTACCCCCTCCCTCATTCATCTGCCTTCCGTCTTATCCCAATATAAACTGATAAAACTTTCAGGTTCATCTTACGTTTTCCATACAACTTCTTTGGATTTGTACTCTGTCCGTACACATATGTAACCATCTTAATTAATAAAGACTGCTCAAACCTCAGGAAGGTAGCGTGGCAAGCGCGGATGGTGGCTAGGGCGGACGGCTGACAGGCTTGCGGGCACAGAGCTGATTCCAAGGGAATAGTAGGGAGAAAACCTATGGTACCTCTGGCAGTGCGCAATCGGAGCAAATGTTTTCCACAGGAGGGGATGGGATGCACGGTGGTGGTGGAAGCCATGCTTCACATGAAATGTCAAGCCACCCCAATCTTGGGGTAAGGTTGCCTGATGGTTAGCACGACTATCTCGTACACTAGAGGTCCTGGCTTCGAGCCTGACCTCAGCCAACCCAGGGATTTTTGGGAAGACAACGGTTCTGTGATGCTTCATGCTCATGTGATCCTAGGGGTATACGATTAAATTACTTAGCAAAAATTGTACCTTTCTCTTTCTGGCACCATGACTGGCTGGGAGTACATTAACCCCCCCCCAAAAAAAAAGGCCTCCCCAACTATGAACATCCAGACAGCACCAATCATAACTGCCGGAAACTCACTGCCATAAGATAGAAAGATTAAAACTCTTGGGCGTGCACTAGTACCATGACACGTTTGGTGTGCGATGGATGTCCGCTCTGCCTACGATCCGTCCGTTCTAGTATCCGGATTTTAGGTGTCTGCTTTGGCCGCGTCCACTTTTGCTACGAACCTTCAGAAAGGCAAAAGAGGGTGACAAGGCAAGCCGTCTCGTATTTCTATTTTTCGTTGGTTGTTGGCTAGTTTGTTTATACTTGCAGATTGTACATTTTTTTTTGGGGATAAAAGTAAAAAATCTCTGGAAAAAGCAAAAAATCGTGGAAACAAAAGTGTACTTGAAAATAGTCTTTTTTAGCCCCCTTCTGTCTAGTCTAGAGGAGCAGCTGTCCCCCTCCCCCCTTACACTTCGTACTGTCCTTTCTCCACAAGCTCTAATTCTACCGAGGTTTTCATTATTTTCTAATAAGAGGCAAAGGAGTGATTTGGGTGAGATGGTTAACTTCATTTTGATGGAAAAAGCTTTCAGAAATAAGAGGTATTTGCTACTCATGGGTGTAAAAATTTATTTTTAATATTGCGCAATTCTCAAAGTTACTATCTCTGAAAAGAAAATAATTATTTATTAGTGGCAGCCTTCATGACTATGGGTATCCACTCGCCCGATGGTGATAAAAGGTCAGTATTCGACGGCTTCATTTTTAGCGCTGCTTGCAAAAATGGTAGCTGTGACAAAAAAAATAATGCTGAATTTCTTAAGAGACTATGTCCAGAACCTTAATAGCCAGTTACAAACAAATGGTGTGTGGCGTTCGTTGTGTTTGGATTACATGAGATGTCCAACCAATGCTTTGATTCTTTTCAAAGATTTCCAGCTTCTTTTCATAAATAATTGGCTAATTGTGATACGTAGGTAAAGGTTAAGCATTGCTGTAAATGCTTCACCTACTGCTTGATCTAAATGCTTCACGATTTGTGCTGCTAATTAAAAGCAAATTGTCTATTAGCCAGATTGCAAGGGCCAACCAGTTCACTTTCGTGAATATTGATTAGGCTACTTGAAGCAGATTTTAAATAGAAGTATGGTATACATGATCACCCTGCCAGCTATTAGTTGTAATGAACTTATGTCCCTAAATACCGAGTAAATTGCAACCAGTCGACCGTAACAACGCTGAGCTCGATCATCACCTTCATACCAGGACAGCAACAGCTCAAAAACCCCGCATGCAACTCTTTTAGTTTGGACCGATTATAAGTAGGGAAGAGCAATGATGATAGTGAGTCGACCTTCTTTTGTAAAACAAAATGATTGCCATTTCACAGGTGGTCATTCAACCAAAAGCGATGAATTTTTTGGCGATGTCATTTTTTTGATTTGAAATTAACCATTAACCATGGCCGTTGCTCCTGATGAAGTAGTTGATTTAGTTGATGGGCAGCTCAGATTTTCGTTGGACGTGTACAAGGTGAGTTTTAAGACCAGTATAAGCTCCATTGTTACATGAGGGCTTGCATAACATTTGACACTTGTTTCATGATCAGGGTTGGCAAGTATCTGGGAAATACTGGTTTTGGCACAGGACAATAAGATGATGCAACAAGGAAAAAAAACATTCCAAATATAAGTTAGATGGGGAGAAACAATTGGTTTTATATTGCATACTGCTAATGGAAATATGGTAGTGATAATCAAGGATGCATTAATGTGCTAAATTGCTGATTTCAATGTGTACGAGTACTTTCATAAACTCTTCGAACAACTCGGCGCAGAAGCCCGTTCTCGTCAAAGTAGTTCATAAACGCTCGGTGAATTTTGTGATAGCTCAGCATGACGTCACCGCTGAAGCATCGCACTCATCGAATGCAGGAGCCGGTTTTTGCACTGAAGCCACTGACTAAACAAGGCGGAACAGCAGTAGTTCTTGGCTAGAATTATTTATGCAAACGTAATTAATAAAGGATGAAGATTGTCGTCATGCTGTATCCCCAATAAGTTAAAGAGGGTAATTGGTCACTCGATCGTAAGTAATAAACGTTCTTATCAGCTGATTTTTAATGTAAACCTACTTAGCAACGCCCATGGCAATGCAAGGGTAATTAGTGAGCAAATGATGGTGAGCAAAAACTCTTCTTTCCTGACACTGACCTCCATTTTACTCGTCGATTACTCCAGTGAGTCCGTTCATAAAAGACTTAAGCATTACGTCACTTCTGGTGGAAGCGGTCGGTTTTTGTGTCATTGGTCGGTGATTTGTTCGGCGAGTTTATGAAAATGCCCTATGTTAAAAACATCGACCAATAACTGATTCTGATATTGAGTGGTCGGATGTTTAAGAAAGTAAAATGTAGCTAAATTATTTTAAGTGGAGCTTACCTATACTCCAAATCGCGTATCAAAATTTACCCTGGTTCATGAATAATTTTTTGCACTGTATTTTTTTCTCTGTGATATGCTAGCATTTGAGAAATTAATCATCTACCGATATCAAACTTTACTTATCACTTATTCGCAGAATCAGCCGATCATCTTGACATTTCAATTAAAGATTTGTTAACGTGTGAAAACAGTTGAACATTGCGTCTTACATTAAAGATAGTGAAACTTTTGTTTTCCCATTGGACATCCTTTGTGGAAACGAGAAATAAGTTCCAATCATCCTCGCAAAAACAACACTACCAACAGTAGTGTCGCTGTTTTCGTGAGCAAGCCACTTCATCCATAATGCATTATATGTAATTTTACATATAATAAAATAGTAAGAGCAGGGCTGATAACAGCTTACGCCATAGGCGAGGACACAGCTTTTGGTGAGAACAATAATAATTTACCAAAGTCTGACTTAACGATACAAACGAATGTGCCACTATGAAAAGGAAAAGGAATTCCGAATTGTGATCTTACATAAAACGCAGTATTTTGCATAAAACGGTCTGTAGAAGCACTTAAGATTTTAAACTGAGATGTTCACAAGTTGCTTTCATTATTTTTCAGGGATAACACAGACGATGTACTCGTATTTCAAACTGAATAGTACAAGTTTAATAGAATAATTTTGAAGATCGCATTTGGAGTTTTGAAAGCTAAACATTTTGGTACAACCTCGGCTAAATTACGCACAATTTTCAAAGTCTACATAGTCATATCAGTATCTACACATTTTCTATACAAACCAATTTTTTGTTGTTGAAACTCTGCTCGTTTGTCTTGATCAGGCATATAGCACTCGGTCTTGAACTCATTACAACGAAAAACAGCATCGCAACACACCACATGGTGCACCAAGCATAAAATTGTGTGGAATAAAACCACCATCCTTTTGACCTCCAAATCCCAGAACGACCAACACTTAAAAGCTCTGGAATCACTGGCTATAGAAAATGCCAAGGCAAACATCATTAACTCGCAGCTACCTTCCAACCCCACAATCCAGGTTATAGTCAGTGCTGCAACTAGCCGTTTTCAAAGGTGTGGTGAAAGGGTAAAATGAAGGAGCCCCTAAAGACTAAACAATATTGGGTTCAAGGTTGTGGCGTATTTTATAGTAGTTTTATGTAAAAATTTGGGCTCCCTACCTTGAATTTAGAGCCCCCTTACTTCGTTAGCCTGGGTGCCTTGCACCCCCCTTAATTGTAGGCCTGGTTATAGTGCAGCGCCAACTCACAGACCAGTTGGAAAGCTAATGGAAAGTGGCTGATTGGCCTAACAAGTACCGGAGGCCACGCCAACAACTGCCGAATTCGAACGAAAATGGTGCAAAGTAGTCTATTCAAAGCATTCGAGACTGGGCGCCATGCCTGATGAAGCCAGATGGGCAGTTTTAACAACAAAGTATTGGTCTGCCGAAAATTTGTAGATACTGCTGAGTATCTGGATTTATAGATAATTGTCCAAAAAGAAGTGATTTTATATATTAAATATTAGGTTTCCCTAATTTCCTACACATACCTTATTATGTCAGAATATTTCAGTTGCATGCAAAAGAAAGCTTTGTAGTATTTTCATAAATTTGCAGTCTCATTTTTGAACCGAGTTATTTCTTGCATTATATCTCTGAGCTTATGTGTAGGACGTTAACTTTTGTACATGAAGTCCTGTGAACAACTATTAGTCCGACGTGCATTCAAATATTTTAGCATTTGTACTCCCGTATCTCGTGCCTTTACTTCTAGGCGTCACACCATTCGAGCTACTTGTTTTTATGTAACGTGGCTGCGTCTTTGTCCGGCATGTATGCATTACCTTTATGTCGTGTAGAGTGTGATGGCTGCATTATGGGCACGCTGGCCAATTGGCCAGTGCACTTATTGGTGTGGTGGTATAGGTGCATGAAATTCATCCTATGCCAGATGAAATTTGGGCCATGGCAATTGACTTTACCTAATCTATGATAACAACAACACTGTAGTATGATAACAACACTACAAAGCATCAGAAACCCCATTACATAGAACAGCCGAAAAGTATATCAGGAAAACTGTAGTGGACGTGTAGTGGATTATGCTTTGGACTTGTACGCAGCTACATTTATGTAACTCTTAGACATACTGATTCATTATTTGAAAGTTTTAACTAATGCCATTTGTCGTTGCAGGAAGCTTGTCAATGTAACGCAAATTTAGTTTTCTGCCCATTGGGTGTTTGTGCATCCCTAGCCATGGTTGGTGCTGGAGCCAAGGGTAACACTGCAGCAGAAGTAGCTCTTGCACTCCAACTGACCTCTGCTGAGGCGACATCTGATGCCCACCAAACGTTTAAAATGCTCATTACGCCCTTGATACCAGAGTTTTCTGACCCAACAGATGTTGACATGGTGATGATAGCAAGTGCCTTTTACATACCAGAAGGGGTGCCAGTAAGTGAGGATTTTAATAACATACTGGCAGACAACTATCGCGTTTTTGCTCAAAACTTGGATTTTCGAAAGAACAGAGACGAAGCGACTAACAATGCAAATTCGTGGATTTCCAAACAAACTAAAAACCATATCAAGAACATGGCGAATCCCTGCATGTTTGACGATTACACGAGTGTAGTACTTTTAAACGCAATTTGCATGAAGGGCCTGTGGGAAAGAGAGTTTGAGCGGGAAAATACGCGCCCAGGGACTTTTCGCCTGTTGGATGGCACCTCTTGTGAGGTTGACATGATGTATCAGGATGGGAAATTCCGCCACGGTTACAACGATGCCTTAAAATGCAAAGTCTTGGAGATGCTGTACAAAGAACGCGAGTATTCGATGGTCATAATTCTTCCTAATGATGCAGTTGCATTTGAAAATCTGGAAGAAACTCTAGATGTTCACACAGTTAAGACCCTAATGAAATCGTTGGGACGAAGAAGCTCCGTAATGGTTTGGCTACCTCGTTTTCAGGTCGAAGCGTCACTTTCTCTTCACGAACTGTTACCGAAAGTTAGCATTACTGACATGTTTTCCAGAGTCAAAGCCAATCTTTCGGGTATTACTGAGCAGAAAATGGTTGTGACCAACATGTTACATAAGACCCTTTTTGCCGTAGACGAAGAAGGTAGCGAGGGATCTGTTGCGAACATGACCACAATTGCACTTACGACCTTAGAAATTGGTTCGGAATTTCGCGCAGATCATCCTTTCATGTATCTAGTTCAGCAGAGAAAAACGGGTGCAATTGTCTTCTTGGGGAGGTTGACACAGCCATCTCCAAGTCCTGATATGCCATGGTAGAGATTTGTTAATTGTGCTACCGTAAACCAGCTTGAGCTTCTGAAGACATTTTTGACTTTTGCAGCACGTATTTTAAATTTTGTAAAGTTTGACTATTGCACAATGCAAGCATATTCGGGATCTTTAAAATTTTGTTGTTGGTAGTCGTATTGGTTTTCCAAAACTATTTGATTATTTCACATTCCATTCAGGCTACTTGTCTGTGTAGACGCCATTTTAGGCGAATAAAAAAATTCATACAATGCTGATTTATTGTTGCATATAAGTATCCTATCAATATTATAGACATATGGTGGCACATATTTTGACTAATCAGCATGTATTTATTCTATCTAGTTTCGTGTTGGAAACTGCAATCAAAAAGAAACGTGCATCTACTTTTTTTGTTATATTGTCACATACGTTAGTTGACTCTCGTCGATCCTTGTTTAGTATCATTTTATCAAAATAGGGTTGTTTGTATGGTTGCTACATATTAGTACAATATTTGCCACTGCACGATGTAAGATTTTTTTGATGGCTCTATAGAAGCCTTGAGAATTAATGTGAAAACAGCAAATTGTCCTACTACTGATGCTGTTCATGTTGCTTCCCATTTGCTGGTGTAAAAAGTTGCCATTATTTAGAAATTATTTAGAAATTCTCGAAACAAGCAGTACTGTGTATTTCTAAACTACGTGGCTTTATTTTCGTGATGAACCATGCCTATTCCAGGCTTGAAACTATTTTCGAGAGGCAATGAATGGACTGCCGTAAAAATATTAAAGGCATACATCAAAGCTTTCACAGTGCAAACAGATTTCATAGATTCATGATGCTACGTTCGATATCCTAGGATTCAACGCTTAGCGAGCTTAATTGCTGTCTTCTTTGGCCGAATAGTAAGATTAGGGGTTTTGCTGATGTTGAGTCACTGTGATATTAAATGTAATAGCCAGTTAAATAAAAAAAAAAATTATTAGTAAGGATTAGCAAATGCTATGGACAGACTTTCTGAAATGAAAGGATTCCACTTGGCTTTTTTTCCTAAGTGCAGTTATATTCGTAATAGGGATGCACCGAATATGCGGCCTATTCGCCCAAAAATTCAAGTATTCGGTATTCGGCTGAATACTGATTTTGGCCGAATAGTGATATTCGTTATTCGGCCGAATGCTGATTTTGGCCGAATAGTGATATTCGGTCGAATACTGAATATGGCCGAATAGTGATATTCGGTTTTCAGCTGAATAGTGTTAAGATTTTTTGGTATTCGGTGGATTATTTTTTAGTATATATTTATGCAATTGTGTTAATGTAAGAACGTTTACCTAAACATTTAGTTTTTGGTTTGTTAGGAATTGTTTTCTACAATTTCTAAAAGAAGGAAAAGTGATCAAATATGTTTAAATTGCAAGTATTCAGTAAGTATTCGGCTGAATAATTCTGTATTCGACCATTATTCTGCACAAAACCGAATAATTCGGTATTCGGCCGAATATGTTAATTGTTTGGTGCCGAATATTCGATATTCGGCAGTTTAACTATTCAGGTGTATATTCGGTGTTCGGTAAGATGAGTATTCGGTTATATATTCGGTATTCGGCAAGTTAAGTATTCTGTTGTATATTCGGTGTTCGGCAAATTTTGTATTCGGTGCATCCCTAATTCGTAAAATCTGTATCACGTTTTTAGGTTATAAATTAACGTTGTAAATAGAGAGAATTACTCTCTCTATGTATGTGCTTGGGGGCAGAGCTTTTTCCCCGTTAGGTTTTCCTCATTGGGATACTGTGGAGGTACTGCATGGGCCGAGGGGTAATCGTCTAGCTGGAAAATCGCATAATTGGAAGAACCTATACCGTATAACTGTATAATGGAAAGTCATCTAACACGAAATTTGTATGGTGAAAAACCGTCTAACAGGAAATTCGTATAATGGAAAATCGTCTAATGTCCCTGCCTCGCTCGTGCTGCCACGCTCGCTGCGGCTATACACATAACATCAGAAACCGCAGGTATCTTATTGTCTAGTTCGACATTTATCCATATACGATTATCCATTATACAATATTCCGTTTAGATGATTTTCCAGATTTTTTATTTATGCATATATTAGACAATTATCCCATTAGATGATAATCCTGTTAGACGTTCGTCCGACTGCGTAGTAGGCGATGGTGTGTGGGCAAGCCATTGTTGTTTACTTGGTGCACTGCTTAGTTGGTACACTCTTGTGATGGATATTAACTCTGTAGGAGGCTCAACCTTAGGTTTTCTCCTACGTGTAACCTTAAAGCAAGGCAAGATGCCATGTGTGCAAGTTCAAAGAAAATATATGGGGATGTTGACAGTCGGAGTTGGTGCTGTACATACGACGTCCTAAAAAATAAAAGCATTATAAAGAATAATCCTTGAAAGTATTTTCCCTTCCCGTACTTTAGTGCAGCGTATAGTACAGAGTGGACTTAAGCAGACTTAAGTTTTAATCCAAGTACAACATTATTGACCTGGCCGTAATGTTAGTTTCACACGTGTACATTCAATATAACACACATTCAAAATTCCAGTCTGTTAAAAATTCTCAGAAGCATATTCACGATCACTCGAAAACAAAACTTATTTAGGAATCCCACCAATTTTTTTTTTTTTTTTGCCGTTCGAAGTCGTGTTTTCAAATGCCAAGTTCTTATTCCCACCGAGTTTTCATTTTACCTGCTAATTTATTACTCGGTAGGAATAAGTTGGGGAAAGAACGTAGCATTTTACATCACAACTTCAAACGGCAAAAAAGCTTGTTGGGAATCCTTAAGAAGTTTTGTTTTGGGGAGAAACATGCCAGAAAGCAATGAAATCGTAGGAAGTGTACGCATAATTAACAAATGGCATTTGTTTTAATAAATAACAGTATATTAAGTTTTGCCACACACTCAGATGGTCAGGTTCGGACTGGGTTAGTTTTGTGCATCTGCCCAGCAATAACTTTTTTTTGGGACGGGGGGGGGGGGATAGTGAGTTTTTAAAGGGTTTGGCTATCGACGCTGATATGGTGACCATATTTTGCAAGATAAATACACTTTATTGGACAAATTCATTTCATTACAAATGGACGAACCCTAATGGGTACAATTGTGTGGAAGAAGGAAAAGTGTGCCTGACACTTTGTTCACTTTAAAGTGTATCATACACGGCGATATATGATTGAAGTCCTCTCTCCAGCAAAACTAAAACTTAATTTTTCCGTTTCTATTCAATATATTTTGACCAAACTTGGCCAGCTAGTAGATAGCAACTTTTCCTAACTTTACACCAACTTTTATGCAATTCTGTTCAAAAGTAAAAGTAGGTAGCCACACGGAAATTTGAAAACTCTTCATTTGTTGTTGTTGTTCTTGTGTGACACGATTTCAGAAAAAACTACTGCACCTACCGAAAATCTGAAACATGATCTTCGCCAAAAATTTCCTTGGGCTTCATCCTCAGAGAGACCACGTTTTCGATTGGACCATCCATTCCGGAGTTACGGGTCCCTGAACGATCATTTTGATTGTTTTACATTGTTTTAACCATTGTAATTTGGCAACAGTGCCACTCAGCAAACTCCAGATCCATTCTTCGTGCACGTGTTATGTCTTTGCTAAAAAGTTCATTGTTGAAGGGCAAAATGAAAGAATCCGTGTTTCAGCTAAACGCTTATAGATTTAAACCAAACTAAGCTACGTTGTTAATTTCGTGACAGCTAAAAACGATAGGATGGCGTATTTATTCCGTAAATGCAGGCTTTCAGAGCCGAGTTGAATTGTTTCAAAGTGCCATCAACAATGCATACATAAACCTTTGTAGCACGACGCCATAGCCGTACAAAAGTTACACTGATTACTAACAAAAACGTCAAGTGTGCCGTAAAGAAGGGGGTTATATGATTGTAGTTTCAGTTTACTTGTTAAAATGTACACGGATAAAAATTGATGATTTTTAATTGAAATAATTAAATGTACAATTGAGAAAATGCAATCTGTTTAAGTGCTGTTGTGCTTTACCTATCATATATTTAATTCATAAAGCACAACAGCACTTAAACAGATGAATTTTCTCAATTGTACATTTGATTATTTCAATTAAAAATCATTAATTTTTATCTGGGTACATTTTAACAAGTAAAGTGAAACTTCAATCATACAACCCCCCTTTTTTACGGCACTTGATGTTTTTGTTAGTAATATTTTGTAAAATGAGGACTACATATCAGCGTGGAACGTTAACATGTAGCACTCTGCCTTATTGCCTTAACTTACGATACACAGCACTTTAACTTCAAAATAACTCGAGCAAAATAATTTTATAAAATAATGGCTTTTTTTAGGTTCATCATTACATTAAAAAAAAAAATGCGCTAAATATAGAATGGCAAAGTTAACCAAAGAAGCGTTGGACGAATTTTGGCTTGGAAGTTCGGCTTGGACGAATGTTTCGTCATCTGTGTTGTGAATGTACTTATTAAATTTGAGAAATGTGATGTGTGTTACAATATTAACTTTTTTAGTTCGTTCTTTCCGTTGTACTTTTAACCCATTCTCAACTAAAATCAACAGAAAATAAAGAAAAGCTAATATTAAAAATATGTTAGTAATAAGAAAAAAAGAAAGCGGAGGGTACCTGGGCGCCGATTTTCAAGATGGGCACACAGCCCAGTCCGACCCTGCAGACTCCTTCCAAAGCATCCAGGGTGCTGTGGCACATCGGTTGAAAACTACTAGTTTAGTTTAATAAGGTTAGGTTGTATGAATCGCTGGGTTATTCCGGATTAATGGGTCATCCCGGTCAGTGGGTAATTCCGGATCTTTGGGTCAGTTGGTTTCTGGGTCAAAAAATGGGTCTGTGCTTTAACGCTGTTTTTAGGCAGCTAAGGAGATAAGGTAAAATTAAGCAGGCGTTGCAACCCCTGTAAACTTCACTACGTACCACCTTGAGGTCACAAACGATACACCTACCAAAGATAAATGTTTACCTGAAGATCAAATATCCCTGTGCGTGGGCATACACAGAGTTACTAGGGGTAAACATTTACTTTTGGTATGTGTATCTTTTTTAACCTTAGAGTGGTCGTACGCAGTGAAGTTCCCAGGGGTTGGAATGCCTGCCTAATTTGACCTTATTTTCTTAACATCTTGATTCCCATTCTCTTTTCTTTACTGCCTTTCATTCCTCGATCTCTATAATTCTACATGTTGCAATTCGAACTATGTGTCTATTGTTACATATGAAGACCAATAGATTATCCTAATATCCTTAACATGACATCGTGTAACCATTTACAGCGTATGTCACATAGGTAAGCAGATGTTCTCCCGCTCCCGTTGGGACCGTAAACCAAAAGGTAAACATTATATACAAAACTAAACACGGTAAATCAAAATTACTTCGTATAGCGAAATCGTAAATCGAAACTGAAACCGAAACCCTAAAACGAAATCCTTTTAGAAAATCGTTTTGTGAAAAAACAAAAATTCTTAAACCGAATCCCACTCGTGATTGAATTAAATGTATTCTTTGGATGTTTTAGCACTCAAAACAAATTTGAACAAATTTGGTCTCGGGAAATTTGATCTCGGGCCTCTACCTTTGGTCTCGGAAAATTAAATCTGGAAAGAAGTTTCGTGCTAAAACACACAAATTGTCGATTTCATAGAAGCATTTAGGGTATTATAGCTGATACGACCACACCTCGCTTGACTGAAACTGAAATGATCACACCTTTCTACTCGGTAATTATACAGGGTGTTTCATCTCAACGGTCCCAACGGGAGAATATCTCCCAACGTATTTGACATACGTCATATCTGGTTATATGGTGCCATGTTAAGATTGTTAAGGACAATCCATTGGTGTAACCTGAGATGACCTTGAGTCCATTCTTTGAGGTTATCAAACTACTGTCTCTGTACATATTAAAAATAGACACATAGTTGAATTGCAAACATGTAGAGATTGAAAGGCAGTAAAGAAAAGAGAATGGGAATTCAAGATGTTAAGAAGATAAGGTCAAATTAGGCAGGCATTCCAACCCCTGGGAACTTTACTGCGATGACCACCCTAAGGTTAAAAAAGATACACATACCAAAACTAAATGTTTACCCCTGGGAACTCTGTGTATGCCCATGCACAGGGATATTTGATCCCTTGAAGTAAACATTTACCTTTGGTAGGTCTATCGTTTGTCACCTCAGGGTGGTATGCAGTGAAGTTCACAGGGGTTGGAATGCCTGCTTAATTTTACCTTATCTCCTTAACATCTTGATTTATTTCCATTATGTTTTCTTTACTGCCTTTCATTCCTCGATCTCTACATGCTGCAATTCCAACTGTGTGTCTATTGTTACGTACGAAGACCAATGGATTATCCTAATATCCGTAACATGACATCATATAACCATATAGGGCTTATGTCACATACGAAAGCAGATGTTCTCCCGCTCCCGTTGGGACCGTTGAGATGAAACGCCCTGTATAAATCAAAGCTTTACTTGGCACTGAATGGTCACCGACACAACAACTACAAATATATACAGTATCTCACTTAGAGGAAGTGTTTTGCTTTCATTCTCGTTTTGCCCATATTGGGCAATGATGTCACCTTTGTGAATCGTCGGACTTTAGGTTTAGGTTTAGGTTTAGGTTTAGCTTTAGGTTTAAAATGAGGTTTAGGGCCTATTTAATAAGAAAAACCAACGTTGAAGCAAACAAAATTACATGTAAGATGCCGAACTCGATGATTAATAGCATTTTGCCAAATAGACGAGCCTTCATAAACATCGTAAAGAGAAATTACTTCAGAGTATCGTTTTGCGGAAAGAAAACAAAAAATTCTCACACTGAATCCCACTCCTGTAAAACTAAAATGTCCGTTGCCCCATTTGACTTGCCGCCCTATCATAATAGGAATGAAGGCCAAAGACGCTGAAGGAGAGCTGCAGACAACCCAACTTCAAACAGATGGACTTGCACTGAATGAGCGATCACAGCGAGCGAAATTCAATGCGTTTGCAAGGAATACAGAAGACCAACTTGTCAGGCCAAAGTTTCACGAATTAGAAAAGAAAAACGTTCTAGTTCGATGTAAGGTAAGGTTTAACTGATCCTGAAGGCAATACAGCAAAGGAACACGAATCAACTTGTACGGGTTCAGATACCACAGTGTTTGCATTACTGTTTAGTCCATGTGAAACCTTACTGCTGTATTCAACCCTTAGACCCGTAAATACAATTAAAACCTCAGATTTCACTTTTCAAAAATTTGACTCCTACATAAGGAAATAATAATAAATGGCTTTCGTTGTGTTTAGGTTATTGAGTATATTGTATTTTTTTGTGCATAGTTAAGTTTTAATGCCAGTTGGCTTGGAGTAAATGAGAGGTCGATACACACAGCCTTATACACACCTACTTTTTGATCTAATTTTTTCAATATTCTTAAGTCGTCTCTTTTCTACATATCCCAATTATTAGGCATACACACTGTGTTGAAAACTAAAGAAAAAGAAAAAAAAATAATTGGTATACAACAAAGGTTTCACGTGGACTAAACAGTACAGCAACAATGCGGTATCTGAAACCTTACTGGAAAGTTTTTTCGTGTTCCTTTGCTGTTTTGACTTTAGATCAGTTAAACCTTAACTCAAACATCAAACGAGTTAGTTTTTGTTGTCTAATGCCGTTTTCTCCTGGAATCAAGGCCTGATAGATGGGAGTTGTGGGTTTCGCTTCGCAGCCTCTATCTCAGCAATCCTTAGTCGGCATGTAGGTGGTGGTTGCTTTCAAATCGCTTACACGTCCAAAGTGCCCCGAATAAAAAGCCTGACTCATCAACGCTGGAAAGAGTCAACTTAATACCCGTCATTTCTCTCGCTTAATAACGTCAACTAAATTATTAAGGTATGGCAGGCAAGACTTGAAGGTTTGGTAGGTAGCGCCATCTCTTAACGCCAAGTGGCGAATTTTTAAAACTTGACAAATTTTCGAAATTCTCTCAACAGATGGCGGTGGTACCACCTTGACGGCCTTTTATTCTGGTGCCGTTGAAACACAATACGCAAAGATTTAACAATTGCCGTGTAACCAGTCCCTAACTTGAGCCACTGTTTACTCAAACACAGATGTTTAGTTTCTTAAACCTCGTTGTTGATGATCTGACGTATTCGCAGCATTGCACATTAGGGTTGAAGTACGTAAAGGATTTGCCAAAAAAAAAAAGCAAACTTATTTGTATTTCCGTAGGCAGACAAAGGTAAGGATCTCAGTCGTTATTAGAAGTTACTGAAGAAAGATAAGTGCTAGTTTTTGAAATTGTTTCTCGGTTATCTAATGAATGTAGATTAGGTTAAAGTATCGTTGATACAAATGCGGGTCGTTTGAACAAATACACGCCACCTTGGGGGAAGGGGGAAAAATATGGCGGCCAAGATGAAAAACTAGTTTCCTTATATCTTAGACAAGCGTAGGTGTGAAGCTGCTCCTTTTTTTCCCTTAAAAAAGTGCAGTCACGGTCATTGCTTTTAATATGCATGTCGATGCTGCTTTCTCTGATGGGACCTAATTTTGTGGAAACTTACTTAAACTCTGTTTTCTCACCGTATCTGGATTTGTTATATGTATAAATGCTTATGCACTCAAACGGATAAAATTTAAGGAGACAAAATCATGGACTTCGTTGTGCGAGCATTTATGACCATGGGCATGGGTCTTGGATCAACTATTGTCATGTGCGTCATGGATCAGCTAGTTTGACCCGTTTTTTGACCTGGAGGTCCAGTGACACAACCTGGAATGACCCACTAACCAGGAAAAAACCCGTTGTCCCAGAATAGCCTACTCACCCAGAATGATTCATTGGGCAGGCTGAATGAATCCCATTAAGCTACACTATAACTTAGTGCTGAAATTCGGCATATAAAAGCAAAGTTTGATCAGTATTAAAGTTCATTACCTTGTTGTTTTACATTGTGAATTTGTCGTTTATATTTTTGTTGTATAATTACACCCATCATACAAACAACTTCTTCTTTTAAGACACAACCATTATGTTTTTGTATTCCATAATATAAAAACATTGTAGGGCCAGTCACGGCTCCACTCCTGAAATAAAATACTTAAGTTAGTTTTACAGTTTGCATTACAATGATATTTGAAACATCTGGCAAAATTGTAAAGATAAGTGAGCAATTTTTTTTCTACATTTACAGCATGTGCAGAGTCATGTTGGAAGGACCTCACTCGGTGTTTTAATTCTATATGGCATAAATAAGTAAGAGTGGATCAATTCCACTTAATCTGGCTAGCTCTTAGTCACTGGTCTGGTCGGGTCACGTTGTCACCCGAGATCAGTAGGTTAATCCGGGATCAGTGAGTCACACTCGATCTATCCGATTCAGTGGTCACTGGGTCAAGTGTCATGGAATGGGTCATTCTCTGTTGAACAAAGCATATTCATATTCTGCTGAACATATTCATATTCTGCTGAGCGTATTCATATTTATTCTCTGCGGAACATAGCTTGCTCGTATGTTGCAGCTACGTTTTATGTTGAAACACAATCGTAAAACTAGCACGCGGTCAGATTTTTTTGGTATCCTATTTTTTTAGTGAAAAATTCTCATGTGGCAACAAGAAA
Source organism: Lithobius niger (assembly GCA_023313725.1). Taxonomy (NCBI): domain Eukaryota; kingdom Metazoa; phylum Arthropoda; class Chilopoda; order Lithobiomorpha; family Lithobiidae; genus Lithobius; species Lithobius niger. The sequence goes on from JAHWFP010025852.1 coordinate 22,493, forward strand.
GTTAACTTTCATATTTAACTTATTTCAGCTATTTACAAAAGCATTTTTATTACTTTTTATCGCACCAATGAATACTATCCTAAACTCCCGGCACAGTTCAGCACTGTCGTTACAGCTGAGCTAAGCTGTACTTAAACAGGTGTTATTCTTTCCTCGCATGACGTATCTGCCGAAGATCGGACCATGTTCTCTTCGAGGAGGTTTTTCTACTGAAGCCACCAGAAGCCATAGTTAAGACGGCGGATTAACAGTTGATTCACGCTTATGATTATTTAAATGAAAAGATGGTTTACAAATAGCTGATATATTCGTGTTAAGAAGATATCATGTTCTGTATTATAAAAAAATAAACATATTTATAGACAGGTATATAACTCGTAACTTTTTAGCAATGCCCCTAACATCGCAAGCATGATGGATGAACACCATCGAGGAACACGCATGTCGTAGTAACTTTGGTGAACACTCGTTTAAACATTGTGTTTGTTCTTAAAAGATTAAAGCGCGTCGTCACTTTTAACGAAAGCGGCATAACCAACACGGATTTGTTACGTTAGTTTGCGTAAGTACTCGTTATCAAACGTAGAAGTATCGAAATGAAATTAGGTGCAGTGGGGACTTACTTTGTGTTATCAGTTTGCAGTCAACTGCCTTTTATTTTCATAAATCACATCTTGTATTTTACTCAAATGTTTGGTCCTATGATAACTTAAGCCTGATTAAGATGTGGAATTAGTTGATTTTCGTTAGTTGGTATTCTTTGTGCCATTTATTGGAATAAATCTATTACGTAGGATTTTATAAGTCCATGTTTACTTCATATTCCATCTCTGGGAGATAAGCTGGGAGGTTTCTCTCTTCCCGGCTCCAGGCCAATTGAGTCGACATCGCATCAATATTTTACCAAAGCAATGCTAAAAGGGATTAACTTCCAGGCCCACACAAGAATTGGTGTGGTGCCAGGAGGCAAGAAGTAATTTCTACCCCAGTTGGCCTTGGCTTGCAGCTTTCTTCCAAGACCCAATGTGCATGGACTAATCGTAGCCCGAATGATACTTTTCACACGTATTCATTGCCTTCAGAAACTTATACATCGTATTTTTTGACATAAACCACGCAGCACAGCTGCTTGCCGTGATGTGCGTATATCACGTGACTGGGCTAGTCCATTCAGATGGCCAAAGATCCGCTAGTCTCGTCCGTCAGTATGACATCACGGCAAACAGTCGTGGCTCGTGGTATACGCTATGTGGACATAACTGCGACTACATGGGGTAGTATTCCAGAACGAGAGATGAAACCTGAGGTGATTTTATATAAAGACATTCCAGCATGAGGGCCGTACGTTTATAATAGGCTACTCCTGCTTTACAGTATTCTGCAACACATCGCATTTTTTTAAAGCTAATTTTGAGAAGCAAAATGCCAGTTTTGAGACGTTTATTAAACTCACCGATGTTGTTAGTTTTTTGGGAGGTTTAATACATTGAATGCCATAATGTACGCGTTGGGTTTTTTGTTTGTTTGCTTTTTTTTTTAATTCTGTGTGTACACAGGTCAGCAATTAGCTGCCTTTTGACCTAGCTTACTTTTGGCTGGGATGCCAGGGCCCTACCCCCCCCCCGCCCCCCGCCCCCACTCGGCTGGTCTTTACTTGCCTGGGAATACGAATTTCTGTTCCCTGCATAGTTGCCATTTGGTGCTACTACATCATTGAAATATTCACTTTTGAAATGGTACGTGTTTGTCTGCCGGTTTTGGGCTATATATCACTAGCGAAGCATATGTAAATCCTCATTGTTTTGATTTATTCAGCTCTTTTTATATATTTTTTACTACAAATGGCTCAGTCATAATATTGTTTGTAAATGACATCCATATTTATCGATAAAATTCGTCTATGTCTGTAAATTACATTCTCGTACTTAGGCCGAGGCTAAGCTTGAATGTAACTTACTATGGATAAGTTGTTTAGTGCTGGTGACTTTGCTTATGAGATATTTTGATAAAGAATCTATGCGAATCTGTTATGACGTCCATTTTCGATTTTGTTGGCTGAAGTACATTTTAGATAATAATTACAACTTAAGGGAGAATATGTGTAGAGTTCCTTTAATATGTCTGGACTTCTTTGTATATGCACTGCAGGGATATCATCTGAAAGATAATGGCATCTGCGTCAACCGAAATAGTTAATTTGGCTAAAACTCATCAAATCTTCACCCTAGACCTGTACAAGGTAAATACACCCGAATACGTACACAGAACGGTTGTCGTTTTAGAGCTCTTTTACTGCATTTTGCATGCAATGGCCTAAATTCTGTGAATAACTTTAGATTTACTTGTTTACTATCTCGCAGGGATAATATCTTGGGTTTTTCCTATTTGCCTGACGTCAGCTAGGTTAGGGAAAATCGCTTTCTGAATTCTTTAGTGTTTGTTGTTTGTCATAGTATATCCAATTAATTGCTGCACATCAAAATTGCAGTGGGTCTGATACTTTTTTTTTTTATAAACGGGTGTTGTACAGTGGGTGGGATAAATTTCTCCAAAGAGATGAAGGATGGATGACAGTAAATCTGGATACAGTCGGGCAAATCATAATTAACGTTCATAATTATCAAATTTTCTCTGTATTTGTACTGAGTTTTTGTGGCGTTTGTAAACTGTCGGCTATAAAATAAACGAGAGCAATTTCGCGTTTGACCCATTTAAATGGTTCCATTATGCAAGAAAATTAAATGTGCCAAGTTTGAAGTTCAATTAACAATGTTTAGGGGTAGCTCAACCAAGTTCAGGTTGAACCAATTAACCATGTTACGTTTGCTGTCCATTGAGGGTGGGCGTTCTGTATTTGGTAGACCTGTTGATTTTGTGATACTTCAGACTGATGAAAATTAAACTATGACATTGTATGTTTTCAATCAATATGTATCATTTTAAAGCCTAAGAGTTTTGATTCTAATTAAATGGACCACCTTAGGAGGACATAGAAGTCTTATATTTCAACTTTGTCGGAAATGATTACCTAAAGTTACTCTAAAAACGAGTTAACACTATATAGTTTTAACACTTTTATTCTTAATTGCTCCATCATTCAGCATCAATTTAATGTTCACCGCGATCTCAGCAATGAATGTCGTCTTGAGCAACGAGGATTTGTTTGCATCAAGGAAGTTTGCTCTGTTCTGTTCGATACTTGTAATGCATACTGTACCTTTTCTGCTGAATGGAAGCTTCCTGATTCTACTGTCTTGTATCATCAGCACTACTCCTCGTTCTGCGATATCATTGGTTGTTGCAAGCTAGCAGAGAATTGCCTTGACAACCTGAAAGTCATCTCTATCATTCCATGTGTCAGGGTCTTTGTCAAGAAACCCATCTGGCATGCTAAACATTGGAAATACGTCTCAACTTCTTTTCGACACAACACCAACTAATCTCCTATTGTGCACAGTCTTCCTAGTCCTGCAAATCAACCTTGGCCCTACTTAAATGGAGCACCTGCATTCTCTTTGGCTGAAGCTTTTATCATAGGCTGCTTTGTGGCAGTCAACCACAGAGTCAAAAAGACTTGGTAGAATCTTATAGTTTGATAGATGCGACAGTGATCCACCATTTTACATGATGTTGCTGCACTAATGTTTCTCATCTAGTGTGCAGCCAGTTGTTGAAGAAGTTAGAGGTTATTACTTGCTGTTTTGCTTGCAAGTGGTGGCAAGAACCAAAACGTCAATAAAACTTGGCGAGAAAAATGTTGATGTCCTGCAGCCTCAAGATTCCTTTGCCATCAGTTTGAACTGAGAATGGTACAGCCAAACATTCAGATTATAAGTCGCTTTCGACATTTCAACTTGCTTGTTGCGTTGATTCAGGAGCAAGTAATTTTAGTACCTTGCTCGTCTTAGGTCGTTGCTTTTCCAAGAAAATTAACACTAGCTTCAGCAATAGTGATCACGAGGTCGGTGATCTTCTAGCTGTTATTCGTAAAATGCTATGACTTCATCCTGGATACCAGCGACCTCAGCTGCTGAAAATTCATCAGAATACACATTATCATACCTATCATGGTCAAAAGATGACCATTCTCTTTGAAATCGTTTGAACACTAAAGCGCCTGGTCCACTGCTGGGCCCCATACACTCTCCAAAGGTAGCACTCAATTCCAGTTCTAGACCATGACGCCGACAGCCAAAGTGCAAAAGAGGTCGGCCAAGTAGTTGCTTCACAATGGTGCAAGCACCAATAGATGAGCCTGTGTATGACCTTGTTGTATCAAAAATAAATAACATGAGCCCAGTTGTCAATGCTCCAGTCCACGATGGCATTGTGCACAGCTTAGGCCATGGCTTTATCAGCTCCACTGGGTATCTTTGGTAAACCGAACAGCTTTGTCTCCCTCATTTTTGTAACCAGAATAGGCAGCCTGTCATTTTTCTCATTCCCTGTGAGATGAGCCAAACCTGCCCTCCCAGTGTACTTGAGAATTATGTGAAGGCCTCTTTGATACCAGAGGCAGCTGCTTCTCTTGAGTTTTCAACGTTGTCGGTTGATGGTGGACCTGTTCAGAGCCAATGGTCATGTTTGAGAAATCAAGAGGCTTCGAGAATAACCATCATTGCAGCTCTATCACTCAATCCATTTCGATCAAACATAGTTGCAATAAAACAGTTTGCCCTCCTCAGTCTATAGGTGGACCAGTTAGAGCAGTTGCTTTGGTAGCCTACTTTATCTTGGTCTTCGATTTTCAGGATTTTACCTGCTTTCCAAAACAGTCTTCCCCAGCAAGTTTTCTTTGTCTAGATTGGAACGGATTTGTCTCTTCTTCAGTGTCTCGTCCTTTTTTTTTCGCTTTATCTATTGTTGAAGTAGCACCTTGTCAACTACTACCATGCAGCCACGTCACCCCATTTTACGTTACGATTCAAGGAAGAGTTTGTCTTCTTCATTCTGAATAAGCTCCTTGGCTTTACAGATCTCCTATTTTGGCAAAAAAACTTTACTTCGTTAGCTTGCTTTGTTGGCGATACTTTATTGGGATGCTTGGGGATGCTTTGTTCGATCGTACGAGTTGCTGCTGTGTGGATATCATATTTGAGGATGTTGAAACGATGCAGAAAATGCCCAAAGATTTGTATCCCAGATGAAAACCTAACTCAATAATTCTTTGAATGTGTTGTGGTGGCTGCCATGTAAAGTGTTAATATCAATCTAAAATTCTGTTACAAATTCTACTATCCGTTACAAATCAAAATATGGTTATAGGGATTATACTTAGCAAGTATGGTGCCGCACCCATGCCATGAAATATTTAAACTACCATTTTCACATGCGTGTGTAATGCATGTAGTGTTAACGTAATATGCAAAAGCCTGAAACACTTATACAAATTGAGCTACCCATAAATATTATTCAGTTATCAGCTTTAGCCCGATTTTTTTTTAATTTATATATTGGAGCAAAATTGGGGTGGGGGGAGTGGTCAGAACTTTATTTAAAATGAGGGCAAACCCTAATGACTAAGGAAGTTGTAAAGTTACATCTTTTGTGCATGCAAGATTACAGTGGTTCAACAAGAATCAATGTTTTAGTTTCCTTAAAAGTGGTTTCACAAGAAATTAGTTACGATTGACAAAATTTATATATGATAGTTAACAGTTAAAATTCAGAATAATTACAAGAATATTTTATTGTGTTAGGTTTAAGTGACTTGACTTTCCTCATCCCCTTTTAATTTTTAATACCTGGTGATACATTATTTCAGGAACTGCGCCAAACACGCCAAAATCTTGTTTTCTGTCCAACCAGCATTTGTGCCACATTGACAATGTTAGGAGCAGGAGCGAGGGCAGCGACTGCCACACAAATTACGCAAGTGCTCCGGATAGAAACTTCTTCTACTACTTCTATTCACAGCAAATTTACCAAACTCATTGCTGCGTTGACTTACAAGAACCCTCACCCTGAGACATTTGAGGTGATCATTGGTAATTCGTTATTTGCCCCAAAAGGTTGTACGGTGACGCCTAGCTATTCCAAAACTTTGGCTGATCGATACATAGTGTCAATTCGCTATGCCGATTTTCAAAACAATAAGGATGAAGCATCTAATGACATCAACACTTGGGTGTCAAGCCAGACAAGGAATAGGATTACTAAGGTCCTTGATCCCAGTTCGTTGCTCGAGGCCACTCGATTAGTTATAATAAATGCGGTGTACGTGAAAGGGTTGTGGGAAAGCAAGTTCGAACATGTAAGAACCTCTTCGGCTACTTTTTATCGTTTAGATGGCGCGGAACGACAAGTAGAGATGATGTACCAGGAAGGCAGTTTTCGCTACGGTTGCAACGACTTGCTGCATTGTCGCATTCTAGAATTGCCATATAAAGCAGGTGTATTCGCAATGAATATTATATTGCCTGATGATTCGGATGCATTTATTAAACTTGAAGATTCCCTGAATGTTGATATCATCGAAATACTGTTGAACTCTCTTGGACGGCAGAATGATGTGAATGTGTGGCTACCTCGATTTAAAGCCGACGTGACTATAAATCTCCATGATGTTTTGCCAAAAGTTGGTATTTCTGATGCTTTTTCGAAAATATCTGCAGATTTTTCTGGTATTAGTAGTGAGCCACTTCATGTATCGTTAATGCTTCACAAAACAGTTCTTGCTGTTGATGAATTGGGTACCGATGCTGCTTCAGTGACTGACGATGAACTTGAAGATGGCACATGGAGGCCCCAACCTGACGATTTCCACGCAAACCGTCCTTTCTTCTATATACTTAGACATAAAAAACTAGATGCAATTGTATTTATTGGTAGATACACATCCCCCTGAAAATAAACTTCCGTTTTAATAGGCTTATTGTTTTTCCAAGTGACTCCAGCTTTATGGTCGTGTATAACTGTTATTTCTACCGGAGTACCCAAGTTCCACAGTGCTTATCACTGTGTTCTTCTACTACAAAAAATCGTGTACTGGCCCTACAGCTGTACGAAAGACGAATCAGCTTATTTTAACAGTTTTTTCCTAAAAGTTGCAAGACTTCCTAAGCACACGCTACTAGATCAAGTTAAGTGTGGAACATCTGTTTGTAGTGTTAGCAACATGGTATAAATTGCAAGTATGTACATTCTAGCTGTACATTATAAGTAGAATGACTGAATGTGATCCAGAGTCTATTATTCACTTACTTACGTTTCTGTGAGCATTCTGAAATGACAAAATGTTATTTTTTATCCAGATCGATCAATTCCATCCCTATCTTAATGCCTATACCAACTTAGCCAATTTTTCTGGTAGTGTAGCTTCGTACTACCTGACTTTCTGCCAGCACTAATCACATTCCGCATCCACTAGTGCCATCAGTAATTTGACCAACAAGAAATTTAAGTTTTTATATTTCTGTTGTTCTTTATGGTTTATTGTCAATATTCCTTTTTTATGTACATGTGTATAAACTTTAGGTCAGAGGAAGGGGTCATTTTCAACTACGGCTTCATGTAATTTAACTAATCAGAACTTACTGGAACTAATTTGAAATAACCTTATGCATAAGGTTTGTACTATAATGCTAAACTCCGTATTATACGTATTTATAGCCATAAAATGAAGAGTGGGTCACTCATTTGGGGTTGATCCCATACTGGTGTCTCATCTGTCTGTTTTTTTTGGTAAAAAAAAAATAGACATATGGTCCTAGTTGATTCAACAGACATGTGTTCCTGGAATTTGCCTGTTTGTAACAAAGGTAGCATGTGGACCTAGTTCGGTTTAGGGCATCCAATCCCGGAATTCCGACCATTTTTAGTCTCGAAAATTCCAGGTTACAGCTGCCTAAATCGTTGGATTTTCGGGATTGAAAATGAGCTAAATTCGTTTAAAAATACTTATTTTTATTTCGTGAATTTTAGTGTTGCACAAAGTAAAATTATAAAATTGCACATTAACGACAAAGGAAAAAAAAACGAACAATTACCTCATTTTCCCTCTCCTCTCATCTAGATTCTAGTCTAACTACTAATAATATCAGCGTCAGAATTTTAGGATGATGTTGGAACTGAAAATTCTTTCACTGGGCTTCCACCACCATCAAAGAAAATGGACAAAAATGTATGTGTTGAATTCGTTTTTTGCTTACTTTGACCTCATAAGTGAAGTAAAGCTGACAATCAATTACAAACACACACAGAAAAAAACATATTAAAAGAAAATTTGTTTCACTTTTTACTGCAGCTTCATTGTACATCGTTTAAATACGTGATTTAGTACCCGCTTTGACAATTCACACAGATGTCATTGCACACTGCCCGTTGCTACTCATGGCCCTCGTTTAATCCGGGTGCAATCCAGTACTATAGTTCAATATTCGTGTGTAGTCTTATAAAACGAGTTATAAACATCCTACGCTAGACACGAGTGATGCGATGACCTAGAGTAGTACACATTAATTAACCGTGCATAAACAGTAAAGGAGATGAATAAGCATCACAGTGTGTAGGCTTGTTTCCTATATGTGAGAATCTTCTGTGTTGCGTTTCGGTTGTCCGTAGGTAGTCACTGGACTGCAGTAACTGCATTACAGTCTACAGAATGCGGAACATATCACAACTATATTAAAAAATAAAAAATCATAAAATTTCCGTTGATTTAAACTTTTAAAATGGTTGATCATTTCAAATAACAAAGGACATATTATTACTAACTGGTTTCTTTGCACATTCAGTTTTGCTCATAAAGTTATCGAATCAAACTTCCTTTCACGTGATTGTTTCAGCCACTGAAAGTAATGAGAAAAATCCCGAAATCCCGGGATTACAAATACTTACCGGGATTGTTTGCCCTAGTTGGGTTGGTGCAGCCCAACTAGGTGGTTGACGATCGTGTGAATGTTCATTGAATAGTTCAGTGTTGAAGTGTTTAATAAATTTTGGTTCCAACACTCTAATTAGGGCTTGGTCAATTCAGACAATTGCTGATAAATCTTATCCCTATACTGGAAATTTGGGCACCCTATCTTAAAAAGAAATAAAAACTTTTACAATAGTCTTGTATGAATTTTCAGTGTAGTAGTAGAGTAAAAGAGACTTCTAGTTAGTCTGTTTAAATGGCGTTTGTTGAGACCCGTACATGATATTAATACAATGACAAGTATAATGAGTCTTTTAAACATGATGGAATTTGTACAACTAGCAATACCGCTGGCTTAATAGTGGGAGGATAGGGTGCAAGTGCTTTCCCTCCCAAGAACGATCCGAAGGGGTGTAAAAATCCTTGGAGAAATCTATGTATTTTATATTTTCTTCAAAACATTCTTGTTTGGTGGAGACATATATTACACAAAGCAAGAGAAATAATTACGCAGTAAAAAATAAAGTGGTCGTACGTTTCTAGAAGAAGGCGTAAAAAGGGGCGGGGGCTTGTAATATTGTCCTCCCCAGAAAAAATATTTAATGACGCCATTGGACAATACCCAATACTTGTTGTCTTGAAACTGATGTGACAGCCTTAACTGCAGAAATTCCTTAAGACGAAAGACACGGAATTCTTCCGGTTATATGAAACTCTTTAGACTTGCACTGCATGACCAAAGAATTGCATGCCGGGAGAGTGGAACAACTAAAATTAATTAATACATGATGGTGTAGAACATTTTATTTACGTGAAGAAGAATATCACTTTTAAATCCTATTTGTACATAATGCGAAATTTTGATTTTGCTGTATACTTTTGATTTTGCTGTGTCCCAAAAGTCTGGAATCCCCAGGTATGTGCCAGGTGTTCATGTTGATATACTGGGGGTATACCGGGTGTTCATGCTGATATACCGGTGATATTTATCTCTGTTTATGCTGGTATATCACCCAGGTATCCCCTGACGTTTGCGACACCCGGTATATAAGAACAAGACCTCTTTCTGTACCTGTTAGTAGTGCTTTCAGTATTGTAGAAGAGTGAAATTATAACAAAAAAAAAACCTTTTACACTATTAACCTCCAGGTAGTAGAATTATAAATAAAATCAAAATGTAAATAAATCCCTGCCTCCCTCATCTTCTAAACTAGCGTCCTTCATACTTTGCACCACTATGGCATTCCCACCACCATTACCACACTGCACCACCTTTCTTACATGATCTCTCCAACTGTACTGCACTCCAGCATGCAACCACAGTCTGTAGAAGCTCACAAAATTCCCCAAAATTCAAATTAGAAGATTAAGACGTCCTCATACTTGTCAAAGTCCTGTAGTTGAAATTGCTGTTGGCACCATCTTCATGGTGCAAACATCTTGTTATCGATGCCTTCGGATGTTGGTGTCATGAATCACTGAATAGACTGAAGTTATTTTAACTAATTCTTCTTCTTAAGCATGGCAGCCTAGTTTTGTCTCACAGTGCAGTAAGAAATGGTCCGGAGACAGTACCTCTTAAATTGACCTAAAATCCGGAGACTATACACTTTGTTGCAGAATTTCTATCATTGCATTGTAGAGAAAGAGTATCGACTAATCCACACCACGCCTAAGTGCCTGGGTGCCTCAAACTGCAGTGACTGGGTTGTACTAACAGTGTTGTACGTTTTGCTAGGTTAAGGCATGGAAGTGACTGAGGAAATTGGTGGTGTGCCGAAAGCCCAGTTCAAGTTTGCGGTCTCGTTGTACAAGGTACTTTCTCCTTTCTCATCCCTGTCGTCGGAATGAGACTCCCGTCCCATTAGATACTATTAGATGACCTTAAGTCTCTCTCTGCTATTTACGCATTAAAAAAAATCCTAATTCCCGGTGGTAAATACCGTCCCACTTTGGTCCTACGTCATCTAGATATGCTATTGTGGTTTGTCGTCGCCCCAGCCAAAGCCATTACTCTGTTATTCAATCCAGGATTACTGCGACGATAAAATGTCCCTGATCAATGAAGAACCATAATGCAGTTGCGTTGTGGTTTGTGCTTGTCTTTTTATGTGCCACATTACCTTGTTTGAGCCCTAGTCCTGGAATAAACAACAGGGTTTAAGTAAGCCACTCTCAAATAACAAGTGCTGGGTCTGGATTAACGCAGAAACATACGTTCTACTTTTGCGCGACATCTTTTAATGTGTGAACAAGCTTGCAAGCTGAATGATCGTGAGAAACCGGAACTGCACACTCGCGTATGAGAATTAACTTGCATACATAAACTGTAAAGCTTTGGTTAAAACAGTTTTTAGGGTGCGTTTACGCAACGACTCGCTTTTGCATTCTCGCAGCTGGCAGCTAGAAATCATCAAAAATTCCAAAATGGCAGCAGTTTTAGCTCAGCCAGCTTGCAACGTAAACAATCAATATGCGAGTTCAGAAACGACTGGGAAAATTATTTCGCCAGGAGGAATTCTTTATCGTATTGTCACCTGTTATAAGACAGCAAGTATTTACTTAAACGATGTTCGATATAGCTAATCCAGGTAGCGTTGTTACCATAGCAATGACACCTTAACCATCACGATAGAATTTTAGCTACGAGAATGCAAAGACGAGTAGTTGCGTAAACGTGCCCTTATATGTGTGCAATAGTTGCATTTTTGATATAATTATAATTGCAAATATAGGCAAGTTTCTTGGCTCTCGAAAACATTTGGGGCCGATTCTAAAAAAGCACAGTGTGTTGTGCAAGTTCCTGGCACTATCTTCTGCAAGTTATGTGTTCGATATCCATAAAATAATTAGCAACCCTATTAGATTGTCTTTGTTCCTCGAACAACATTTTTTCTTTGATAGTTTAGTTGAACATTAATTCAAATGTGACTTATCCGATGGCTTGAACCATTTCTCAGTCATTTACTAGGCGAATAGGAGTTGATAGACATTCGTATTTACCACCATCCCTCTGTTCGCTCTTAAACCAATCAGATGCACGTTGTATGTCGTATTAAATAAAACGGTATGTAGTGGCTGATTGTATGACGTGGTTAGCGTGCTTTTATTGCATTCCAACAGATTAGTGCCTCTTTGCTTGCATGTCGGTTTTCGATTTTGTACGTATTTATCTTTTTCGTTAAGCTTCAATTTGCTCCAGATGCTCAGCATTAGCACTGAACTAGCTTGTCTGCGTATGTTTATTCATGGATAATTTTATCACGTGTTGATGCGTTACTTGAGATTTCCGTGATAAAGCTGACCTTCCTTAACCTGATGGCTTTTTTGCCATCTCCCTCGTTCGGTGTTCCATGTAAACATTGTTAGGTTTTCAGCAGAACTACACTAGTTAGAAGACAGTAGTTAAGATTGTAAACACAGTTTAAGTCAATATTCCCTTAAAATGCCGTAATAGCGTAGAACGATGATGTCATTGCTCAAGAAGTGATAAATACGGATGCAAACCTCTTTACGTTGCCTTTTGGACTTACATGTCACACTGCCTGAGTGGGGAATTGAATCCACGACCTGTGAACCCAAAGGCGGACGTCCTATCCCTGAGTCATACCGACACGGCCTCAAATATATGTGTGCGTGTTTAATGCTGTCTACGTTCGTTACCTTTTAAAGGCCGTGTCAGAGCTCAGTGATAGGACTTACGCTTTTGGTTTCACAGGTCGTGGGTTTAATTCCCCGCTCAAGCAATCTGACATTTAAGATCTAAAGGCAACGTAAATAGGTTTACATCCGTATTTATGTATTGTTGCATATGCACATGCACACATAACAGTGTAGCCCGAGATTAAGACGTGTTGTGCCCTCCTCATTTCTTTCTTTTGTTGAATGTGAAGATATTTTGAACCACTGATGTTGACGATTTTTAATTCTGTCAAATTCTGCCCTGGATTTGTACGATTTTATGCGACAACCATTTATGTAGACTAGTGTAATACATGTTACACTGCTGACTGGCATCTGATTCAAACAAAGCTATTGACCTGACAATCGTGATTAAATTCTGATTAGGAAGCTGTTCAGAAGTAGTATTCAGACGTAGCATGGCTTAATGTAAACATACAGATTCACGTAAATTGTTGTTAAGTAACAGCAATAATTTGGTGATATACTTAGTTTCACGTGTAATTTTTTTTCGTAATACCTTCATGGGTTCCGATTGCTAGATTGCAGAATGAAAACGGGGAGACGAAGCAATCGGCAGGGGCATTCTAACAACGAAACACTTATTCAACCCAAGAACGACATTTAAAAATAGAAAAAATAAACGTTGTTGTTACGTGTGACTCAGCAGATTATGACTAGAAAAGAGGCAAGAAGAATGCGTTGATGTTGCTTATTCAATACGAGCCTCTCAAAGTACTACTTTTGTGGACTTGTCTGTGCAGCTAAAATTGGCTAGTCAGCAGGTGGCTTATGTCCACGATTTAAAGATAGCAGCAAAGAGTTTGGCCTGAAGATTCCATGTGGGTAGCTTGTTTCTTGTGCACGGGTTTAAACACATTTTGGACCGTTAACCAGGCTTCGTGCGCAGTTTTGAATTCCTTAAAACCTTAGTTTTGAAAATGAAAATGGTAGGGCGGAAAGGCCTTGAAAATGGGAATTCAAATGTATTGAATTACTGTAATAATACATGTAATAATGCTTTTTTAATTAATTGAATGAGTAATAAAAATAGTTTGTCAGCAAAATGTGTCTGTGAACGATGCTGTACTCGATTGTACTGCGAAAAGTGCGGGGTTCCGTGCAAGTCTAAGAAATCTGCGCCAGAAAGGACAACTGGTCGAGGGCTGTGCTACTGGCAGTTATTCATGCTGTGTTCCTCCATCTTCAGTGTTATTAACCATTGATGGGAATGAAGACGTGTTCTTGCATTCTCAACCAGCGCCTATCGCAAAGCAAACCACAATGGGTTGGTAGTCTTCGAGGCTGAATTGCGGAAAAAAACTAGTTGAAGGGGACTTTGCTGAAGCACACACTTCTTGAAAACACACTGCCCTTTTCTGTTAAATCAAAAGTAAGGTGTTTTTTTTGTTACCTTGGAAAAGAAAAACATCTTAATGTACGTATTAAATTGAGTAGTCCTGCAAAAAATTGCAACTTAGTATGCAAAGAGCTTTGAATTTAGCCTTGAAAAGGTTTTTTTCGTGTAAGAATGTGTGAGGCAATACAATGGCAGGGTTGAATGGAAAAGAAAGGTTTGGACGGACAAAAGTGTTGTGACAGTCTTTTCCTCAAATAAACTTTTTAGACTTAAGATTTTAAAATAAATTAGCAATCTCTACTCTACCTAATGTTGAGTCTGTACATTACCGTGTGAGTATAACATTAGCAATCTCTACTCTACCTAATGTTGAGTCTGTACATTACTGTGTGAGTATAACACTACGCTGACTGAGAATAGAAGAAAGGAAAAAAAAATTGACGGTTCTTGGAAATGCCGTGACGTCTGTGCCATCTGAGATTTTGTTTCTAATTTATTGCACGAGTTTGAGTGCCTGAATTGTAGCAATTTTATAGTTTTTTTGTAATGTTTTATGGCTTTATTTCTGTGTGTTTGGTAATGCTTTAGACTGGCTGATGGCTTAATTTCAGCGCTGTTATGTTTTACTGTACCTTAAATCATGATTTACGTTTTCAGTCAAGTATTCTGAAAAGAGTTAGTACATTTTTCAGGCAGCATGCCGAAGCCAAGATAATGTTGCCTTCTGCCCACCAAGTATCTGTGCAGCCCTTGCAATGGCGGGAATTGGTGCCAAAGACCAAACAGCATCACAGATATCCGAAGCCCTTCGTGTAACATCTCTGGAGAACACTTCGGAAGTTCATACGGCCTTTAACAATGCCATCACTGCAGTGACGGAAAAAGTGACGTCGTCCAGCGTCGATATGATGTTGGCAAGCAGTATATTTTTGCAACAAGGAATGTCTGTGTCACCGGAATTCTCTGAAGCGATAGAAAGACACTATGGTGCACATCTTCAGTTTGTTGACTTCCGCAGAGATACGGCAAAGGCCTCCGACTTCATTAACAGTTGGACTGCTGATCAAACTCAAGACAAGGTCCTGAATACAGTACCGCCAAACTTCCTGAATCGACAACAGACCAGATTGGTCCTTGTGAATGCCGTTTACATGAAAGGCCTGTGGGCGACCAAATTCCATACAGACAATTCCTTTTCAGATACGTTTCATCTGCTGGATGGTACCAAGCGTCAAGTGGACATGATGCATCAACATGTCGGGGCATTCCGCTTGGGTGAAAGTGAGAGGTTCAATTGCCGCATACTCGAAATGCCCTACGCTGACTACCAATCTGCAATGTATATTATTCTTCCAGCAAACCCTGAAGCATTTCAGTACTTGGAACAGAACCTGGATGCTGACGAGCTTGAAATCATGTTGACTACCTTGCAGAAACGCAACTCCATGTATGTATGGCTTCCATGTTTTGAAGCTGAATCGTCCCTTGCCCTTCATAAAATCTTACAAGCTGTTGGTATTCGAGATCTTTTTTCAGAAAAACTGGCAAATTTGAAAGGCATCAGTGGTGAAAAATTAGCTGTTTCTACCTTTCTGCACAAAACCGTAATTGTTTTCAATGAAAAGGGCAGGGAAGCTCCTGACGTTTCCACGGTTGTTGACATTGCTGTCACACTTGATTTGTTAGACGAGTTTTATGTCAATAGACCTTTTTTGTATTTCATTCGTCACAATCAAACTGGTTCCATTTTGTTTCTGGGTAAAATGACTTCCCCGCCGGTTGCAACTAGAAAGTCGTGTGGGCGCTTTAAGTGTTTTTGTAAATTCTGATACAATTTTCCAGAAGTTCGTAAATTCTTTGAAAATTTGGCTACTTTCGTCTTTCAAAGATTTTGGAGCTATTTTAGGTATCTTTGATTTTTCACATGTTTACGAAAGGTGCCAATATGTTTCTAACAAAATAACAACACCTCTAAACGATGGAGTTCGTCTTGATTATTTTATTGATGGTGACCATTGTTTTGAAAGGTTCCCATAATTTCTTTTCGGTAATAGGCTTTGCGTTGTTTTGATATTTTGTTTTAATATTTATTGATTATTATTTTTTTTTGTAAATATTGGCAAGTTTCGTTAGTTTCTTGCGAGTATTTGTGTGGGGCATATTTTTTCTCCCTTTCATAGTGAAGATATGCTGTTGAGAATTTTAAATAAACTATCAGGTTTGTAATGGACGCTGGCATCCCAAATTGTTTTGACATCAAATATTTTCACAGATTTGAAGTGTATTTTCTCGTGTACAGCTTGAAAAGTATACCAGATATTAGAAGCCATCAGACTGGTACATTGAATTTTTACGCACAGTAGGAGAATCATTTTTAATAAAGAGGCAGTTACGTTTAAATTTATGCATAAAATGTTGTCTGCATTCAATTTATATTAGAGCCATCACATTTGTTGAGGGTTGAATAAGAAATAAAGCAACTGAATTAAAATTAAATGTAAAAATTTTAATTAAAGTTCAAATTGCACTCTGTCACCAGTGGAAGTCTGATAATGTGTATTAGCTTAATTAATAAAACTAAGCTAATGCACATTATCAGACTTCCATTGGTGACGGAGTGTGATTTGAAGCCGAAAAGTATCCATGTAATATGGCTGTATGGGATCTTTTTTGGCCGAGTTTGGATCAGTGATCGCTAAATTTTGGTTAAAGAGCAAACCGAGCATCATGTTGGCTTTTCTCAACAGATTTCAACGTTTTCGTGCACCAGTTTTAAGTTTTTCTTATCAAATTCTTTCCAATAATGAAAGCTCCCAGCTCTCAACCTTCAGAAGTTATGAACGAAAAAGTGAAAAATAACACTTTCTGAAGTTATGAAGGAAAATGTGAAAAATGTGATCTTGTTTAGCTTAAACATTGAGCTTGAACATTCAGCACGACTGATTACTGATATTTGAAAATCTGCTTTGTGGATTTGACCGCATCCTAATGTGTTTGATAGGTTCTGTATGGATTCGGGAAGGTATAGGTTTCCTAAATTTACTAAGTAAATTTAGGGATATTGTTGCAGCCTTCCCAATTGTGGATGTAAGCTGATAAAATCATTTCTGACAAAATTATTTTCTCCGGCGTCAGAAAACCTATACCAAGCTTGGAGTTAAAAACGAGGCATACCGAATACTTACTTTTATTTAATATTCAAGTGTATCTGCAACCTTCCGGGGTACTATTACTGTAGTACGAGTGTTGTCCAGTATGTCTAAAGGCTAGTTGTTGAAAGGTGGAGAAAACTTGAAGGAGTTTGCTGAAAGTCATGTTTACAAGCGTATAAAATAATATGGTTAGGTTTTAAATGTTCAATTCGTAGCATATGTTGTAAATGTTTTACGCACAATTGTCGAAACTTGCCGAGCTAAATTTTCCGATATCGGTGGATCTTAATAAATTCGTGAATCTAGCAACGTCAGAATGTATATTTTATTCAGAATATATGGCAGACCTACAAAAAGATGACTCGGAACAAATATAATATATTGAGAATATATGTTAAAAAGAAAAAAAGATGACTTATAACAAATATAATCTAACTACATTCGAAAAATCAAAATACAGGGTGGTCAATAAAAATGTAGACGATAAAGAAAAGTCATAAATATTTTATTAATTGGTATTTTCGTATTCTGATAAGTCGGATGTATTAAGAAAACTTCAAATTTTGTTGACATGACGTTAATTTTAATTCGATGAGGTACATGTATGCTCAAATTGAGCTCCCTTCAATTCAATACAGTTTGCTCGTCTTCAAAAAAGTACGGCCCAATTATTCTTTGAGAGTTCAATGCGCACTGAACGGTTCCCCACGATGAATGCATTGGCATCTCATAACGTTCCTTTGGATTCTCCATTCTGCAAAATCGAAAGTTTTGTTAACAAGTCATCCAAATAAACATGACACTCGTGTGAGCAAAACACAATTGAAATCGTTGTTGTTCCATTTGTTAGAGATGAGGCAACAAACTCTTAAACATCGATGTTCATCTGTTTCTGAAAGTTCCTGAGTATTTAAATTTTGTACAGTAAATGGTTTAAGTCTTTCTTTAGCATTGTTAGCATGATGTTCTTTTAATGTTGAGAGCTCGAGATCGCCATCTTGATGACGTTTTAAGACTTTTCTCACACTTTCATGCAATCTCTTCACATTGCCTGGTGTATATGAACTGTCAATGGACGAGTCGAATGTTCTGAGTTTTGGTTCGTTTTCTTAAATTCGTTTCCTTAATTTTAATTCGTTTCCTTACAATTATTTACCAGCCGCAGTATTGTAGTTCGTGAACACGTGAAAGTTTGAAAATTGTTTACGAAATTTTAGCTGCACCTTTGACGGTTGCAGAAGTATTGTTGTAAACGTTTCAGCAATGAAAACACGCTGTTGAATTGTATACTGAACTGCCATCTTTAGAATGGTGCGGGAGTGAAATCAGTACTGCAGAAGCAACATTTGAAGTGTCCTTAACACATCTCATTATCAGAACGTGAAAATATCAATTCATAAAATATGTACAATTTTTCTTTATTGTCTACATTTTTATTGGCCACCCTGTACATAGCTCCAAAAACACATCTTCTACCTGAGAACTGAGTATCATTATTCTTAGCTCATTATTCTTAGAACGAACACAGTGTCAAAATATGATTTGAGTTCATCTGCTTTTACCGTTTTAGTATTACTCTTTCGCCATTGTAGTTAATTATGTGAAGAGCAAGAATGAAATGGTTGCTCACTAGCTGCAAATGTAGTTCGCAGCTGTTGCAATGACTTAGACACTACCTGAGTCAAGTTGCAAACATTAATAAATGAAATCTGTCGTTGCCTCTAGGGACTGCAGTGAAGAGCAGTGTGTGGCCATCTAGACGAAGACAAAATTGTCATCAGGTTGTCAAGAATCGAACACGCTCTTCCACTAACATGTTAGTACCAACAGGGCCGAATTATCCAATGTGAAAATGGTACAGTTGCCTCCGCTTCACTTAAGTAAGTGGGGGACTCTCTCTAAAGATCTTACTCTTCAGGACAGTCAAGAAGGTTTCACCATTTTTCATCTTGCGATGGTCCATTTAAAAAAATTGTTTGCCGATGGCAGAAATTGGAGCATGCTGCTTTAAAATTGTTGACTTACGATTTCCTATCTTCAATAACTGGCTACTGGTCTGGTCTACATATCAAGCACAGCTACATAATGAAGCCCGTGGTAATCGGATTACATTACATAATTATTATGTAATGTACTGCGATTACCACGTGCTTCATTATGAAATACTGTTCTGTACTTCCACTCCCCTCCCCCCCCCGGGATAATACAGGGGGGGGGGGGGGGGGCTCAAAAACGTCCATTGCACAAGACCTTCACTTTCATTAATCCAGCCCTCAGTGCTTTAGTCTCGCTAATGTAGTAGTAGCCAAGAATTTAGCAAAGTCGACATGTTATCAGAAGACCCACATTTGATTCCCGGTCGCATGATAGTATGTGAATTTTTTTCGTCTAGATGACTGCACACTCGTCGTCGCTGCAGTCCCCAGAAGCTATTACGGGTGTTTGTTTGTCTTCTTATTGTAATATAATTTCTCTTCATTGCGAATATAGCAAGTCCGTTAGCATCATTATGTAAATGCAGTTATCCATCAGTATAACACACACAACACACACACACGAACACGAACACGTTGTGTTGGCCCGTTGTGTGGTGCCCCCCCCCCCCCCCCATGTGTGGTGCCATAATGTTATCAAGGTTGAAAATCAGAAATCCCGAATTACTGTATATCAAGGTTGAAAATCAGAAATCCCGAATTACTGTAATATTCCATATTGCTGTTGCTGGTGCTGTTACTGTTAACAATTATTATGTAACTGTTGTTGTAAAATTATTTTATCGTTTATTGCTAGCTATAATACGTACTTAAGCTGTTGCTATTATTGTTGTTGATTCGGATTCATATCTGTTGACAAATGTGGAGTTAAAATTTTGATTCGTAAATCACGTAAAATCTATTAAACATTTAACAGAGTTTAAAACCAATTCCACCATAATGTTATTTAGACTACTCTCATTTTAATTCTATTTCATATCTGTTAGCGGCTGTGAAGAAGGTTTAAATATATATTGTTAAGGAATCCTATAAAATCACTTGAGTAATTTACAGAATTTAAAACATGTTCCACTGTGTTGTCATTAAGTCCGAATTCTATTCCTATGTATGTATATGCTGGTTGGTAGCTATGAAGGAGGTTTAAATATGTTTACTCATATCATGTAAAAAAAATGTTAAGCATTTTACAGAGTTTAAACCTACCCTACTTTGTTGCCACTGAGTCCCAGTTCCATTCCGATGTATGTATGTTGGCAGCTGTAAGATGGTTTAATTATTTTTATTGGTAACGTATGTTGTAAAACCATTTAAGCATTTTAGAGTTTAATACCGATTCCAGTTTATTGTCATCGAGTAACCTGCTATACTTTTTGCTTGCCAAAGAGCTATTTATCACGTTTTAGCATTGATAAATAAACTATTTTTTTCTCGTGTGTCAAGTGTGTGAACACTATTTAGTTATTTGTGTGAGCATTTATGAGAGCTGAAAAAATCTTATCAGTTTTCAAGAGGAAAACTAAGAGCCACTTCTAAATTCCAATGGATCAGTCGTAACAAGGTTCTTATTCTGACTAAGTGAGTAAGGGAAATTCTGAATACCAACAAAGACAATAACGCAGCAGCTTCTCAAAAACAGTAGAGATGGAGTAACAATTCTACTTTCTAAAGACTCTCAGAAAAGGAATAACTTCCGTAATAACGAGGAAATATGTCGGCTTTTGGTAACGTACTGGGGACTAACAACTGAATATCAACAGAAAGATACAACAAGGAAGAATAATACAAAATGTTTAAAGGACACTTTTTAATAACAGTGAGGAGGTAAGAAAACTTCTGAATAACTTGAGGGGCGGAGGAAGAAAACTTCTTTTGAATAACACCAGCGAGTATTAATCTGGTAACCCCTGAATAACAATAGGAAGGAATGGAAGCTTCAGAAATAACAGTAATTCGGAGAGAATAAAAACAAAAGTTTGAACGACGGAAAGGGAGGATTGAATCTTCTGAAGGACAACTAGGAGGGAGTAAGAAAACTTTTATTTAAAATAACAGTAGCAAGAATATACACCATAATTTTTGAATGACAGGAGGAGGATTGAATCTTCAGATGGGAGTAAGAACTAGCAAAAACTAATTTCCTAACTTGTAAATGACGGTAGGATGGGAGTAAGCATTTTCTGGGTCTCTTTAGTGTGTTTGCATGTGGTGGGGCGGTTTACTGATGAAGAGTGGTGTAGTTGGATTAAGTCTCTTCCCTGACCCTTGGTCGTGGAAGGTGACCTTACTGCTCATCATTGTCTATGGGGCAGTAGGCGATATGATGCTAGTGGTAATATGCGTGCTTCCTCTTTGAATAATCTAGATTTAGGCTTGGTTCATGATTGCTCGCCATTTTACATACGGTGGAGTAAAGGCACTGTTCAGGAGTCTGTCTTAGTCCTCTTTATGCGTAGTAGGCAGCTGGTTGATTTGTTTGGCTTCAAGGTCTCAGATGATCTTTGTAGAAGCAATCATTTCCCTTTTCTGCTGTCTTCGACAGGAGCGAGGCAAACCATTTCCCGAAAATCGTTGCAGTGCCTGGTGGTCGATCATGGGTCCTTCGGTCATTGGCTGAGCAAGTGGTGTGTCCCTCGGTGTAGTTGCGCTGGTAAGGTGGCACGTCCTGCCTGGTGGAGCTCTGTATGTACAGTAGCCATCAGAGACCGGACGAGAACCTACCAGCAATGGCACCGCCTCCTGTCTGAGCTGCACTGGTTTACGTATATTGAAATCTCAGGTGAACGGGTACTATTTTGAGGGGTGAGAAGGCGTCCTTTGGTGCCCGTTCTGTGCAAACAAATCGGGTCAGGGTGTTCGCCGGCTGTGATATGGAGTCTTTTGCATCCACAAGATTCCAGGCCGAGGTTAACCTGAATCTTCAGTGCTACGGAGGACATTGTGTTTCGTGGGAAACACATGGTTAATGCCTTCAACAAAAGTTTTTCTGATGTTTTCCAGCTGCCTCAGTGCCCATGCCCACCGATTGGAGTGCAAGATTGGCTAGATTGATGTTGTCTGTTGTCTGCTGTCCTTTCCCTGTGCTAGGTTGGGGCAGCAGGGATTGATAGTGTGACGTACGGTTCCGTGAAGTCACTTGGATGTGATGCACTGCATGAATTTCTGTGTTACTTTCAAGGTGTGTTTGATGGTGGACCGGTTCTCCCATTCTGGCTTTTCACCATTCTTTCTCCGATCGGGAAACGTGGAAAATGTCGGTCGTCTTTGGTTGGCTATTGTCTTATTGTACTTTTTTTTGTGTGTGCGCAAACTATATGAGCGGATTTTAGTGCGTAGGTTAGTCTAGTCATTGGACCACTCGTGCAGTCTATCCAACTTGTAATTCGGCTACAGAGGTAATCGCAGTGTGCAGGATGCAATTTTGTATTTGGAATCTGGGATTTGCAAGGCGTGAATACATGGGAATATAGGTCTTCCTGGATATTCGCACTGCCTATGACACTCTGATGACTGAGTGGGTGATGCACTCCCTCCAGTCTCAAGATGTTGGGTGTAAGCTCTATTTTGCGATCCTGGCACTTCTTGGCAAACGACTTTTCGTTACCCGTGTAGGTGGTTTCTGGTTAGATGTTCTGGAGACTGTCCGTGGCCTTCCGCAAGGGATCTGTCTTAGTCTGATTTTGTTCGCCATGGTACTCAATGATATCCTTGTTGAACTGTGCCAACACACCAATATTGTTGCGTACGCTGATGACATAGCTGTTTGGCTTGTTGGACCGGACATTGTTGCTCTCTCCAGTGTTATGGAGCAAGTAATAAAAGCTGACCAGTGATCTCTTGGAGGGTGCGGACTCTCCATATCCCCAGATAAGACGGAGGCTATTGTCTTTGCACGTGGTTCCTTGATCGCTACCTCCTTTACTGCCAGGATGTCCGTGAACACCCCAACCAAGGAGTTCTGGTACCTGGGGGTCATGTTAGATTTACAGCTGACATAGGCAAGTAATAATGTCATTGCCGTCAGGAGAAGTGTCACTGAAAAGCTGCAGACTTTGAAAATGCTGCCACACAGTAAGTTTACAGCAAGGCGCTCTGTAGTCTCTTCCTTCTAGCGAGCTTACGTTCGTCTGCAGATGAGCTATGTTTCATCTGCCATTCCTTGCAGGGTTGCGACGAGCTACTGACAGTCTCCAGGTATCGATTAACGATTGTTTGCGTGTTATAACTGGCTGCATGCCTTCTACTCCAATATGTGTGGGTGAGCTCCCTGTACGTGTTCGTGCTGCTGAGCTTCTAACGTCACTTTGCCTCTATGGCTCGAGTTGAATTGATGATGATGTGGTTCGTAAAATTTTGTCTGATTACCGTCTGGTAGGACCATTGGGTAGAGCCAATCTTGGCTCTGCGGGATTAGGTGTCTCTCTCCTTATGAACCCGCTTTTGCATGGTTTTGGATGCTATTCTGTGTGTTACCTCACTGTCCTTGGGTGTGGTGCCCTGAGGTGGAGCAGGTCTTCACCGTGCATCCAAACCAACTGGCAGTTGAGTATTTTTCTGATGCCTCTTTCTATCACGCGATCTGGGAAGGTGGAGTGGGTAAATTCATTCCTGGTTTGAAGTTCTGCGTACGTTGTCTTCTACCGAATGTCCGATCAGTCTTTGTATGTGAGTTGGCGGCCATTTCCGTGGCGCTAAATGTGGCTTTAGACCTGTCCCACCCTATTTTTGTCATTTGGTCTGACTCTGCCGCTATTATATGCTTCCTTCATCAATGTGTCATACTTTTCACCATCAGTCATCCTTTAGTTTTGGATATTGCATGGAAAATTTTTCAGGCTCTGATATGTGGACAAGTGTCTTTGTCCTGGACCCGAGGACATTGTGAAAAACATGGGAATAATGCAGCTGAAGATTTGGCTAAGCGTGGCCATGCCATACGTACTCAACAGGTTTTTGTGCCCTGTGACTTGTGTCAAGTGATTGTGGCGCGGTCACGAAAGCAGTGGAACAGGAATGGGCAGAGGGAGTAAGTGGGCATACCCTTTTTGCGATACCCCACTACAGCCCTGTAGCAACTTCTTGGGACTCTCCCTAGGAGTTTCGCATGGCTGGTGTCCAGGCTACGTACTGGCCACTCCTACTTACATGGTCACTCCTTCTGCCTGAACTGGGCGACATCCTTGAGCTGACTTGTGGTGTCGATGAGACGGTCACTTATTTCCTTTTTGATTGCCCACTGCTTTCAGCACTTCGAGGAACCATGTTAATTAGGTTTAATCTGGGCAATGAACGGCAACGTGCTCTCGTGTTCCACCTCACTCCGTAGCTTCCCTTGCGTAGCTGCGTGCCATTGCTGCCTTTTGTTGTGCGTCGGGCAGGTCCGTTTAGTTAGGTAGGTATAGAGTGTATTGCTGGTGTCTGGTGTACTCCTATTTCTCTGTGTTGCTTAGTTGTACGGGTGACATGTTTACCATGTATTGCTTTATGTTTAGTTTTAATTTTAGAGAGAGCGCATGGCCACGGGCCCTGATAGGCTCTTTAATAAACAGTTAAACAGCTGAATTATCACGGCTATGCGCGGTTGTTGCCTACGTGCTGTTTAGTTGTGTTTGCGGGTATTGCAGCTGCTACTGGTGTCAAGCAGGTGAGCATGGATGGTGACTACCCGAGGACCTATGTTTTGTCTGTATTTTTCTGATTATAGCTGTGCCTGTATGGCTGCATCGCTTCGTCTGTACTAGTTTTAAGCTTAGTAAGAGCGCATGGCCACGGGCCTGTAGGCTCTGTTGCAATAAAGTGTTAAACAGTTAATTCGTTGTTGATAACCAAAGCGACGCGATCCTAGTTTTCTCTTAAATCTTCAGTTTTAAACCGTAGGGTGCCAAGTCTTAAATTTTGAGGCCGGGCAGCCGACATGATTGAATAACTCACTTAGTTCTTCAATGCGGGTTTCGGGAAACCATTGGAACCGTTTCCAAATATTGTTTTGCTTGATTGTTAGCCGCTATTGCTACAACTGCCTGCAACAATGACGAATCAACTATGAATCGTAAACACGCTAAATCGAGGCGTACGGTATGTAGTTACCAAGTCATAGACACGGGATAAAGCATGGACGCACTATGGTTATAAATATGTTTTCTAACGCTCCTTTTTTATATAAAAAATTGGGTGGAGAATGGGCACACACACATGATAAAACTAGACCGTACACATGACAATGAAAAGGAAGCGAAAAAAACCAACAAACTGAACTGGTTTCGTAAAAAAATATCATTAGAGGTCCTATCCCCATGAAACTACAGCTGTGAAGATACACAAATATAGTACATATTAGAATTCACTCGAACAAAACGAACTCTAAATTTGAATTTTAATTCAAGGGAATAATAAAGCAGATGATTCCCGTATGCCTGTATAATATATAAATTAAACATGCCCACACAGCCACTCACAAACACATTTCAAACACAAATTTCAAACGAATCATAATCTGAAGGTGACAAAACAAAATTCCCCAAAATCATAAATCACCAGTATAATACACAAATTAATCACGCTTACTCACACTCTCATACATGGCCCATTTCAAACACAAATTGCGTTCACTGTCTGATATTACAAAGGAATAAAAGCGATCCAAGTTCCCTGAATTGGACGTCACTACAAACGTCCTTAACAAGAAACAGCGTTCATGTTTCACACATTGTAAGTTATGCACACACAAAATACACACATATAGTCACTCCCAAGAAACGGAATTAAAACATAAACACCCACAAACACGAACCCAACAAATCCGTAATAACAAAACACCTGCATAACGTACTAATTAACCAAACTCAAAAACACATTCACAGATATGGCCCAATTCCAACACAAATTGCGTTCACTTTCTGACATTACTAGGGATAAAAACAATCCTTGTTCCTTGGAATTGAAGTTTAAATTATAGTTCTTTCCGACTTCGTGTGAATTCTAACCCGGTTTTTTATTTTATTTGTGTGCCTTCACAGGTATGAGTTCCATGGGGATACGAACTCTAACGCTTTTTTTCGAAACGGCAAAGCCGTGTTTTGTTCGGTGAACTTATGTAATTCTTTATATTATTGTGTATAAAAACAGTTCCACACATAACTGGTATGGATTCTTGTAAGACACGGAATGAGAAGTCACTAAAATGTAAATTAGGTGTCATTTCTCGTAATCAACTTCATCTTTAACCCTTTTATGCGTTTTAAACCGTTACAAGTTAACTGCTTAACTGTTGGCATTCACATCTTTGCCTTGCATCGAGTGGATAACGAATTATGTGTGAAACAGATACACCAAATGCTGTGGAATATCTTGACTCAACAACAAAAATTCGTAAATTCAGATTGGCGATCTTAATTTAAAAGGTCTGAAAAATGGACTAGTGTTACAATTTTGACAATAACGCATGACAATACAATGTAAGTTTGTTGAAACTACTTTACATTGGCTACTTCTGGCATGGATTCTTGAAAGCTTAAAAAGGACACTTTTTACTAGTACCAGTATATTTGCATTGTTGGCATTATTTTACATTCCCTACAAAAAAAAACGAATCAACTTCCGTTGCAGAGATTTTACGTAGTTAAAACAGTCTTCCTCACCTATATATTTTTGTTAGCTTTTTCTCGCAAACTGACTCGTTATTTGACCCTCGGCTGTATTAACCCGAGTACTTCTACGAAATCGAAATTTGTGTGTTTTAGTGCGAAATTATTATTTTTTTAATTAATTTCTTTTGAGCCTTCAGTCTGCCGAAGCAATTTAATGCTTGTATGGCTGAACATTTGGAACATTACTAGACTTTTAGAGAAGAAGAAATATCTGGTAAAGGGAGGTGCCAACCCAGGGATTCGATCCGGGGAACCTCCGATCATCGTCGGGGACGAAAGATTGTACAGAATTAGCCGGAATATTTCCCATAGCCACTGAAGGAGCATGGTAGTCTCTCACGCTACCCTAGCGGGTAGTCCTGGCGGGGACTTTGCCAAGGTCCCCTTTCCAGGGGTTCGACCAGATCCGTAAACCTCCAGCAGCCGGGCTGAGCTCTCTCACCGCTCAGCCACGATGACCACTGATTCCTTTCCAGATTTAATTTTCTGAGACCGAAGGTAGAGGGAAATTTGCTGGATAGGAGTTGAGTGCAAAATTATAGATTTCAGAAAAGCACGAGTGGAATTCGGTGTGAGGAGCTCTGTTTTCTTTCCGCAAAATGATTCTCCGAAGTAATTTAGATACACGGTTTCGATTTCAACTACAGATTTACGATTTCGAGTTTCGATGTATAGTTTTAAAATGTTTAGAATAGTTTCCTCTATTTTGCATAGTGATACTAGCCCCCCCATCCCATTTTTCATCCTACCTGTAATTTCGTTTGCTTCAGCGTTAGTATTTCACATTAAGTATAGGCCTAAGCTCATTATTGTATCGCGCATAAACGAAGTAAAAACGTAAAGCTCCGAATCCTGACGAAAGCAGCTTCATGTTTCCGTAAAAGTCCAACGGTTCAGGAGGGTGACGTCATTACCCTCATATGAGAATGAAAGTAAACCGCTTCCTTTAAGTGAGATATACTGTATAGATCTGTGGTTGTTTGTGGATGACCATTCAGTGACGAGTAATGCTTTGATTTGTATAATTACTGAGTAGAAAGGTGTGGTCTTTTCAGTGATGTCTTTTCAGTGATGTGCTGGTTGAGCAGAAATAAAACAAAAAATTCTTTATGATAAGCTTTTGTGACGACTGCTAATCTTCATCCACGAAATTCAAACATCTATGTATCTATTTCATCAATCGAGATAACATCTTTTTTGCAGTGATGTTGTTTAGTGACCATCTTTAATCTCCCAAAGCGATAAACTAACATGGCATCCGAAAGGGGGTAAACTATAAACCTGCTTAAACTTGTTTAAAACGTTAATCGTGTTAAAAAAAATTGCTGACTCCTTCTAATGATCTACTTCTTCTTCCACTAAAAATACGGCTTTGATAGTTCGCACACTAACTATTCGGAAATACTAACTAATCCTGTAATTACAGTGGAAAGGTCGAACGGTGCGAAACTCTCGTGTATTCCTGCAGACAGAACGCTGCATTGCCTTCCGTCTGGTACCACTTGCCTATTTACCTGTGTAAGTAGGAATTTTGAATTTTCGTACTTTAGCATCATAAACAAAGCACTGAAGCAAACTGAAGGTTAACTACCAGTAGCGTGCCCAGACCCTGACAGGGCAGAGCAACATTTAGTAAAAAGGCACAGTAAGTTTTAGTGGGAAATGTTTTCTGGGGGTCTTTTTTTTGCTCTCTCCTTTTATCCTTTCTTAGCCTTTTTTGCCTATTCAAGCCTTTTTTTTACCGTTTTAGGGCTCTTTAGGCCCTTCCTCAGGCACAAAAAGGCTAATTTGTTTTTTACAAAAAGGTAATTTTCCGAAAAGGGCAGAGGCAATGCCCCCTTCCCCTTCCCCACCTGTGCATGCTACTGTTAACCTTTTAATGCCCATGCCAAACTGGATACTTTTTTTTAGGTCCCATATGATAGTTGGGTCGGTCGCGGGATTCGATCCGGCATTCACTCGGTTTGCAGACGAAGACGCTGACCACTGGGCTGTTGCTGCTTGCTTTACTCGGGGTCCCCGGGGACCCCTCACAAAGATCGCGTTGCGCGTTGGGACTTAGTTTTTTGCCGTTCAGTAGCCGTCCTTTTAAAGGGGCGCCAGGCTATAAAGGGTTATCTATCATGAATTAAGTAAGACTGAATTTAACAAATTTTGAGCAACGTGTTGACTAGTAGTGCAAAGCCGCACAAGCTCACAGAGCTCCTACTTCCATTCTTCCCCTAAACACAAAATAATTGTTCGTCAGGAGAGTGCGTGGATTACGGCTCTTGCCCAATTGTGGCATTTAAGAAAC
Source organism: Lithobius niger (assembly GCA_023313725.1). Lineage (NCBI taxonomy): Eukaryota > Metazoa > Arthropoda > Chilopoda > Lithobiomorpha > Lithobiidae > Lithobius > Lithobius niger. The sequence goes on from JAHWFP010025852.1 coordinate 51,479, forward strand.
CTTGTTAGGGTTAATACTATATTGCCCTCTTAGTCATAAGCGTATCGTACCTTCAAATGGCTCTGTCTGCTAGACGGCTCTCTGACATCCTTCTAGTTGACGTCTTCTTGTATGTACCACATCATTTCTTTGTTCCTTCAACTCCATATGTAACCAACACTGCCATGTTTATTGTGCAAAAGGCGCAGCGTTATTCTTTTAAGGGTTTCGAGGCCAGATCCAACAACTTTGCCACCTTTTACCCAGCTATATCTTTAACTTGCTACTATTAACTGCACATAAAAAACAAGGTTATTATGTAAGCATAGCTTACGAACTCGGCACTCTGAAATTCATCCAGGTATGAAACGTGTACCCTGTCTGGTGGAATTCGGGCAATGGCAACTGAGCCTAAAACGAATTAAACCTAAAATATCAATAACAACACACAGCATCAAGGTCAAAGGACTACGACAACATTTGCGTATTGTTGGTGGGCTGTTGTGTACAAGTCTAAATATGGTGCCAAGTCAAAAAAGGCTGCATTTTTTATTTGCATGAGTTTTGTTGTTTAAAGTTCACTTGCAATCTAGCCATGTGTTAAAATACACCCGATTGCTTTACACTAATTCTGCTTGCACATACACTATTTGCAAGCTATAAGACACTTTCACACTTCTCACTCACTTGCAAGACATTGTGTTTTTAATGTTTGTTTGGATTCAAACACTTTTCATCACCTTCGGTCCTCCGATATTTTCACCAGCAGTACCAATTGAGATGGCGGCAGCTGCACCGGAAGTGGTTCGATTGGCTGAAGCTCAACTCGACTTCTCGGCATCATTGTATAAGGTAAGAATTTTCGTTAACAAATGGTTGGGAGTGAGGATGATAATAATTTGCTGGAATAATAAAAGAGTCGGGTTGCCAAGCAAAAGTTATATGTAATATTGTTTAACCACCCACGAAACCCCAAGTTTCGGCCTCTAGTACGAAGGTTGACGTGTGGAGGAAACTGGATCGTAAATTAAACTTTAGGCATACGTACACAATCGGAACCAAAAAAACCCATAGGATTAATTTCACTTAGGAAACCTATTCCGAACCTTAGTTCTAATTTTTGCCGTAGTATACCGTTTGTCGTTGATTGTTGTTTCGTTTTACCCTATCTACCCTTATGTACCCTGTGTTGTACCCTTTCGTACCCTTGATTAAAACATTTACCCCTACTCAGGCTTGTCTAGCAGAGTTACACACTTGCTAATGACAGCTTGGTGCAACTGATGCAACTTCTGGACAGCACTGCGTCTCTTTCCCTTCACTATAGAAACAGGCAATGGTTGACTTACTGGTCATTATTTGGGAACGGTGATTAGACGATGTCACATAATCGCATTCTAACTTTGTGCCCTACCCTAGTTAAGCTAACTTGTCATGGCTCTCGCCCGTCGTCGTCGTCAACATTTGATGTAGAACTGAATGAATTAAGCAAGCACAATAATTGTTGGGGCATACTGTAACTTATTGCCTTCTAAAAAAATTTCAGTTTGGATACGAACCAGAAATGATTCACACCATTTCTCGTCGAAGCCCCATCTCGTGTTCACATGGTGGGCTCACCACGCTTTACTGGTGAGTATGCTCCCCACTTAGAACATATTTGTCCTTCATCGGTTTGATAAGTCCTTCAGCGGCAAAAATTTGCTGATGCCGCTCCTTCGTATAAGTGGCTTGGCCAACATATCAGCTAGACTTTAATTTGTGTTCACATACTCCACCAGTATAGCTCTTTTCTTTGTATACGTGCTCTTGTACGAGGTGATGTCTGAGCTCAGCGTGTTGGGACTTCATGTCAGGGACTGGATCTTGAGTATTCTTGGTGCGCCTGGTTATTGCACCATACTGTGATACTAAATGTTTATGTCGACTTTATCGTAGCAGTCGTCTTTCTCTTGAGACCCTCTCGCGCATGCAGCAAGTGGCACGTACTGTGATTCCCTTGTTGATGAAGGTACGCAGGACTGATTCACAGAATACCATACCACTGTTGTTCCTCCGTTCCACAAGGAATACCCTTTTGTTGGTACCACTACTAATTAATGAGCTCCAAGCATGGTAATTCTTAGCATTAAGTCGTTTAGTGCTAAACACGTGAGAATGATTTATTTCATTTGAGGTAGCCATTGTACTTTGCCGGGTCTTAGTAGCATGCGGTCTGTGACCATGAACTTTTCTCTGGCTGAAACAAACGACGTTGTCACTTAACGGAATCATCTTCTAAACGTGAAAAATCACGTCTAAATTAGTATGAGTTGTCAATTTTATTGACAAATTACTTCGTTTAGCTTGATTAACAACACTTCTAGTCGATTTAACGGCTCTAAGTGCAATGCCGGCGATTGCTATTCGTTTGCTTATAGCATACGCAAAACCCAACATGGCGGCTCCAATTTTCGAAAGTTCGAGCATAACCAGATCGTTTCCTTTTCTTCTCAACGCTGTCTGACCAAAATTTCAGTGTCTCTTAACAAATATTCCAGCGGTGGCTATGGGCCATAACCTTCTGATATGGAGTAAAGACCTTGATCAAAATTTTTACTCTACTCACGCTTACCTAGCAGAGTTACGCAGAGCTGAATTTTGTTAAGAACAGGTTGATCGAACTGCTGCAATGGGATTGCTAGTAATTAGTTGACAACCTTAATTATACAATATCACATAAACGTAACCTAAGTTTGCCCTAGCCAAGCTAACCTAGCTTGTCATGCCACACGTCAACTGCTCTCAACATCTTGATGCAGAAGAGCGTGAGTTAAGTATGCATAATTGTTAGGACATGCTACAACTCACTGTCGCCGACGAAATTCGGTCCGGACACGAACCAAAATGGTTCAAGCCCTTTCTCATCATTTGTACCCTTTCATGCCCTTTTGTACACTTCCATCCTTTCGTTCTCTTTTGTACACTTTCATATCCTTTTGAACCCTTTCGTAACCTTATGTACCCATCAGTATCCTGTCATGCCCTTTTGTACCCATCTGTTCCCTTTCATTCTCTTTGCCCTTTCATACTATTTTATGTCCTTTTCTATTCATTCGTTCTCTTTTGCACCTTATGTACCCTTTCATACCCTTATGCACCTTTCCTACCCTATGCACCTTTTAATACCCCTATGTACC
>JAHWFP010025855.1:0-14762 GCA_023313725.1 Lithobius niger
TTCCCTTGCTAAAAATCCTTTTTTTAAATGTGGCGTCTAGGAGATTTTCTATTGAATATAATGGAACTTTATTTACTAACGTCCTGTCATTAAATGATGCATTGCGCGCGTACAATAATCATGACGTTTCATCTGTGTGTGTACATCTACTAATTTTCTAATAATGACCATGAGATCTAAAATCTAATAGACTAATGCGTTAAAAATTAAAATTTATTATTCCAATAGATCGCCGAAGCAAAATTATAAGACACTAGCCTAGAAATTTATAAGTTGTGATTTTAAAATACGAGAATCATTCCGGTTTGTGACGACACAATCAATGGGTTCACGCTGGCTGGACTATTCGGGGCAATACCAATTGAGACAGAAGCGACGTTTTCGTTGCGAGGAACGAAGCTACCGTCTCAGTTGACCTTAGCTGTGGTAAATACGCGGATGTGATCGTCGCGTGGGTGTTGTGAGGCAGGCGGAAGGTTATAAGGCAGGCGGTATGTTGTATCCAAAAGAATAGCCTTTATTTAACGGTTTTCTTCAATTTTATAACGAAATAGCGTCTGAGTGAAAGAATGAGTATGCTGGGGGAGGGGAGGGGGGGGGGGCTGCCGCAATGTGTTCGCGCCCTTGAGCCCCAAAGATGTGGCCTTAGGCTCCTAAATGGCCCAAATTCGATTCTGCATACGCTAAAACTACCTGCTTTGGCAATTTGTTACTTCGAAGTCCGTATTTTATTTAATGTTGACAAAAATTCGAATTTATTAGTTTTTAAATATTCCTGCCCTGAGCCATCGGCCTGAATCTACGGTAAATCGTAATCTTAATTGTGGAGTTAGGCCTGCAAACCGCCGTAATATTAGTGCCGGCGGAACAGATCAGCATACGTTTAGTAATTTTTTCCCCCTAAATCCCTGTCGTTTGTCATACGAGTCTCTGTGACATTATCAACTTATGGTGGACTAATTGTATGACTGGGGATAATTACGCAGCATAAATAACTCAGGTACTGGCATTCGTAGGAAAATAATCATGGAAATGTTTATGTTTGTGTTGTGCTGTTACGTATCATTAGAATATAATCAGCATGATCACGTTACCACGAGAAATTGATGGTTTTATAAGAACCTTTTTTTTTCACGTTCTTGCCTCTAAGCTGATCCGTTTCAGTGTGACAATTCGGCGTGATTTGCATCTTTGCCTACACAAGGTCAGGTAATCTCCAGAATTTTTAATTTATAGGCTCGGACGTCGGAAATTTGAAATTTCACATTCAGAATGCAATTTCTTTCGGCGTCGTTCAAGGGTCCAATTTTTTTTGTTTTTTTGTTTTGTTCGGTTTTTGCCAGGAGAAGCAGGTTTTACAAATAGTCTCGTGATTATGCCGATTGTGGCATGTAAAGATTCGAGTTATTGCCTAGCAAAATTGTCCCCCTCCGTCCCGAGACAACCTTAGTAGTTAAAACGGACGTCAATTCTACTGTTTTCCATTTTTTTTTTACCTCGTCACAGTAAATTCGGTTTCGCCGTCGTTGCCGCATCCGTTGAGATTGAATCGCATCGTAGATCTTACGCTTGCAAATCTTAGGGCGCGTTTAGGCCCTTACAATTTTCTCGCTTACTAGTTTTTACTTGGTCAATACTAAATCTGCTGGCTGCTTCTCGCCTTTGTCGGAGCATGCGGCTTTCAAGTTGTCTATACGTAGTAACCATGGCAACGACGCGGACGCAAATTTTGTCCTTGAGCCTCGCGACACGACGTACGATGCTTGCAACATGACAGCGTCGATTTATGACAACAAGAAAACAATTTTTACTGCAGTACACGACGACGGACAAGTTCCTGAATACCGGCATTCGAAGGTTTGTCATCGAATCAATAACTCCGAAATGGACTCCATGTTGGATTTTGAATTCTAGCTGCGAGTAGCTATTTATTCTACCGTCGTTTGATCACTGCTAGGAGCTGTTTTTTCCAGCGAGAATAGCAAATTTTGAAAATAGCGTGAAATGGCAACAATGTTTAAAATGACTGTTGCACTTTGTTCTTTGTCCGTGTTGTTATTTATAATACATTTAATTTGTTGTCTATTACCGCATTCATTTAATAGAAACGGGAAATTAATCGTAAATAAATAACGGTTACCTAGTAAATAGCTTTCGGCGAGCGAGGTCTCGTTGCATAAACGAGCCCTTAGAGCTATAAATAACAAGCAGCGAACAGCTAGGCAGTTGATAGCTGTGAAATTGCAGCAGGGAAATGAACGGTGCAAAGTTATGAAGTTGTATACACAGGCATAATTATTGAAACATGCGTCAGTTTCTCGATCCTAGTAACAATTTCCTTTATGAGTGGACGTAAATACAGGGTTCAGACAATTTTTTTATTCTTAATTTCCCTGACGTTTCCAGGTTTCCCAGGTGCATCCAATGGCAATTTCCAGGTGTATACAAGATGTTTAGTTAGGGAAATGGGGAGTAGCTAATGTTTTTATTAATATTTGTACGAAAATAATCCAACATCCCAGAAAACAGCTGTTTAGGGATTAGTCCAGACGCGGCATTTCCATTACAGATATTGGAACCAGCATGAGATTTGATTTATTGAAGTAATATCTAAAATACTTGAACATATTAAAGCACAAATTACAATATTGCCTACTAGCCTAGGATTTTGTTTGTGATCTGCTAATTCAATGGAACTTACAAATCAGACACAAAGACAGAACGGAAAAGCCAATAGCTCAAGAATGGTTAAATAAATACGGATGCAAACCTATTTACGTTGCCTTTTGGACTATGTCAGACTGCCTGAGCGGGGAATCGAACCCACGACCTTTGAAATCAGCCTTAATAGCTGTGGCTATGGCCACATCCAGTGGAGGATGTGGCCATAGCGATTAAGGCGCTATGCAAGTGATCTGGGGGCGAACTGGGTAGCCGGTTCGAATCCGGGTCATGCCACTCCGACGAAACGTAAGTGCATAAAGGTGGCTTACTGAACTACGTTATTTCTAGTGTATGATTTTCGCTGTTGGCTAATTTCCAATTTTCCTTAATAGTGAGTAAAGTTTGGCACGCCATCTGATTTTTTGTAATCGTCAACTTATTAACACTAGCTAATCACACCACACGCAGCCAAGGGGGGTATTGTAATGACATGGTTGTTCACTTTGCTGCCTTATTTGAACCAGCCTTAATGATGTACCTGGAAATGGAGAAGTGGGGGGGATGGAGTCCCTGGACAAATTATCAATGGTTCTGGTGAATTACTACCAAATAATGCTGAATTATGGGTCTCACTAACATATCAGACGATCTATGGGTTCACTTCACCTGCACAGTTAGGCTACAGCAACGGGAAAACAAAAGTTTAGAAGTCGGGTGTGGGGGAGGGAGGGAGGGGAGAGGCAAGCGGGAGAGGTTAAGGAAAAACACTTCGCCGCAAAATACATGTCAAGAGGAAGTAAAAACAATTTTTTTTGTTGTTGTTGCCCTTTACAAGCCATAAATCATCACACCCAGCTGGAAGAAGAAGATTTAAATAATTAACAATTACAAACTGTAATTGGAATTGGATTAAACCGTGTAATAGACAACGTGTGGGGAAAGAAAAAAAAACATTTCTTGACTCCCATTCGCTTTGAATTTACGCGCGTCAGCTTGTTTGGTGGCGGAAAGTTGTCGCCGCCCTTGTTTTGCTTTCGTGTTAAGGTGCTGAGGTTAGGATTCTTTTGGGGTCATATGGAACGAGTCAGTCGTCGGACAGTTCTTTCTTTTTATTTTTTATTTATTTTTTTGTTAGATTCTTTTTCTTTCTTTTTTGTTGTTGTTTAGTTACTTACGAAACGGGTTTCGCAAGCCTGCAAGGGCGATGACAAACTGTTGGATTTCGACCGCCGCAAATGATTTTACTCAAATAATCTTCATGCGTGGAGTAAATTGAATATTTTTTTTAAAGAGTCCTCGTCATGAATATAACATAAAACAGCAAGTACGAGTGTTAAGTAGATGTGTTTATATGGTAAACAGCAATTATCTCTTTATCTACAATCGGAATAATCAGAATCGGGGAATAAATAATTTTTAAAGCTGCAAAAAAGATGGAGGCACCAGTCACATTTCATTATTTTTGAAGACCACGCAGTTTATCGCCATACAGCTTGTTCTACAAGTAATCTATATAATAATCCTGGAGGCCAGCTAAAAGGAAGGCTAAAGGGAAAGGGAAGGCTAAAAGGAAAACCACTTCTTCCCTCCTCACTCCCGCATTGAAAATGCACTCTCCCAGTCTACCTGCATGGAAACAGGAGGCAGGCATGGGTGGTCGATCAACTCAATAAAGGTTCAATCTGACAAGTCGTCGGGCCGAACAATCACTTCTCCCCTCCTCGCGCCCGCATTGTAAATGCGCTCTCCCATTCTACCTGCATGCAAACAGGAGGCAGACATGAGTGGTCGATCAATCTGACAAGTCGTCGGGAAGAGTGCCGGAAAAATGTCCCGGGAAATGTGTCCGTAAACTAATTCATGACCGGCCCCGTGCATAGCACGGGCTTCCTCTAGTTTAGAAATAAAATTGCTGTACTAGCGGAATTCAGCATCATTGGACGTTGTTAACTTCATCATGCCTTAAAGACTGCGGCGTCTCTTTCCCCGGTGACGGGATCCAGGTTTGCAAGCCTCTTGTCCCGGTGGTGAATTTGTTGAAAACCAGGCCTGGTGGAGATTTCTCGGACGTGTAATGGTACCCCCCCAAAGCCAACGCCACAATTAAAGGTACACTCCGCCTGCCTTATACCAGCCACGCTGTGACCGCCACATGCGCATGTTACCACGGCACCGTTTAGCGAGACTCTACGTAGTAATACAACGCCAACTAAGATAGTAGCAGTTCGCAGTGAAGAACGCAGCTGCTATCTCAGTTGGCCTTGGGCGCAGTAGACGAAACGGCATGAACGCAAAAATTGTGTCGTCACAAACCGGAAGGATGATTTTACTTTATACTTTATATTTTTTTAGGCTAGTGTATTATAATTTTTCTTCAGCGACCCATTGGTATAAATAATTTTATAATTTTTACCGCATTAGCCTTTTAGATTTTTGATCTCATGGTAATTATTAACAAACGATTAAAAGTTAGTACATGCACACACACAGATGAAACGTCATGGTTATTGTAAGCGCGCAAAGGATCACATAATCGCAGGATGCTGTTAAATTAGTTCCCAATCTTCAACAGAAATCCTGTAGACGCAAAAATTTAAAACAGATTTTTTTTAGCAAGGAATTGACTAACGGTAAGTAAATAGAACTTTCGCGCCGTACTTGAAGTGGAGGATAGTGAAAAATGGCGTTGGGAGGAATGTACCTTTAAGGGACTATCAAACAAATCCACCGAATGTCGGAGATCTTTTAACGCTGTTCGTGTCGTTGGCGTGTGGAACTCCCTTCCGGAACATGTTGTGTCAGCGCCATCCGTACCAATCTTTAAACGACGTCTGGCTTTTTGCCCCATGAATAAGTTTTTAAAACGCGCCTACTAACGTTCGTTCACTGTTTCCTTCATATCACTCAACTCGTAGGGCCAGTATAAGAGGCATGCCCTTCTGTGTCGTCGCCTGCACTTGCAAGTAAACTTTTATTATTAGTATTATTATTAAATGTTACGTGGAGCCTATTCAACGGGTTGTGACTTACAAATTTAACTAAGCTGATGTAATAAGGCAAAAGGTCGTGGTTTAGTGCTTGTGATGTTTTAATTACAAATAAGAGCGATCGTTTGCTCAGGCACGCCTGACTTAGGTGAGCGACTTTTGCCATTGGCTTTAGGCTTTTGGGGGGCAAGTGGAATTATTACGATTTCGTGTGAACAGCTAAATTAAGCAGCTACGGGGTTGCAGTGTTGCACTGACTACAGGGTTGGACTAGTTTGAATTTACGTTTGGGGATTGGGACAAAAGGGAAATAATTCTAATTATACGGGCCGAAATTACCTTATCATGTGGGTCGATTGGAGGCTCGTGGCGGAAGAAATTCCATTTCGGTTCACACCTGCTCGTTGGGAGCACCGGGCAGACGACCATGCGAGCTCGAACCATTACAATTGATGACGCACATTAATTACAACAGTTGATCGCACAACCTTATCTCTATTAACCATGCGTATTAATAATTTTGAAGTGACAAGAGGCTGTTACAATAAGACGTCATGTAAATACTGGGCTTGGTAGATTTCACAACTGACGTCAACCAGCTTGGTAGGATTATGGGTTCAATATCCCGTTTACGTTTCAGATCCGAAATAAATCTCACAACAGGTCTTGACCTTATTAAAGTAAACATAATCTGTCTAACTAAACGTAACCTAATGACCATACAACGAACCCTAAACTAACCAACGTTTTCTTAGGCTGTAGTCCTGTTTTTCAATTTTTCCAGGAGGTACAGATCTATGATAGGATCTAGATTAGGGGTTTGATTAATATCTCTGTAATGTGTGGTGCAGTGGCAACCCGGACCACTGCACTGTGACTGAGGTTGGCGAAAATGACCTAGCTGTCGACGCGCCATTAAGCCTCAATCTCCCCCCCCCCCCCTCATGAACGTTTTCCTAAGAACTATGCTTTTTTGTGTTTGACGGGAGCCATACTCGCAAGGGTGCGGTTCTGGCAACTTGTCCAAGATAGTCTTGAAACAGTTACCGTCCAACCGTCACTGTACTATCAATGGCTGCGGCCAAATTTTCCTACGAAATAGTGCCGACATATAGTTCTATTGATGGAACGTAACCATGTTGGGTTTATAAGTAAGGCATTGCTACGGTGCAAACAATGAATCCGCGAGACCTTAGGCGATAGCGGTAAATACTCAGAATCAACAAACAGGCTTTGTTTACAATTCAACATTTTAAGAAATCCGGACAAAAATGGATTCTGCGAGAATAGAGTAAACAACGGTGGCTCAACGTCATGCAATAAAGACATAGCTACTGTGCGAACATCGAATTCTGCAAGTGCCTCTTGGAGGACGGGCGGACGCTGCAGCCTCCCGTTACTTTTGGCGGCTAAACAAACAGGTCTTGCATAACGTTATACAGCGTTACATATCCTGCATATGTAACGGCAACGACAGACTTGGCAGTGAACACCATTATCAAAAAAGGGAAAACCTCCATTATTTTAAAGAGTTAACGGTAATTGTGGCACTTCAAATGCTAGTTAGTATTGGCAGTGAAATTAGCAATGCGTAACATTTTCACGCAAACCCCAACAAATCAGGCTTTTCCTCCCCCCCCCCCCCCCCCCTTGCCTATACCGTCAAATTTCATGTATCTGACATCTGGTTTAGTCCACTTTGAATACGTTGTGCACACATACACAAACCATACCTAACTAAACCAACACAGACACATCATTATGTAGTCTAATACGATAGTTATCTTTTGTCTGTTTTTGCTACCGATCGATTATTCTAGCAAAAGCACACCGTTTGTGGAATACGGTGTTTAGCACTAGCACTTGATACTCGTCTAGTATGTCCCCATGACGTGTTCGGCTAGTCCAAATTTAATCCGTACTTCGCCGTAGCGCTACGAAAGTCGTTCCCCCACACGAAATTCGTCTCCGGCTACAGTGAAACTTTACCCACAAAAGGCAATTGATTTACCATAAACAACAAAAAAAGACGATGGGACGGAACTGCAGAAAATCAGCAACACCGATAAATTCTATGCTGAAATATGGAAACACTATACGGAAAGAAAACTCGCTGGTGAAATAATAACAGAAGAATGGGCAATTGTTGACTAGGTCTAAATCGGTAAAGACTGTAATAAAAAATAAAAAAACGCTTTATACAGCTGTAAGGTTTTCTGTGGACTGAGCACTACAGTAACCTTGTGGTATCGGAAACCTTACAGGAAAGCCTTTCCTCGAATCTTTCCAATTTTTACTTCAGTTTTTGTTTTCTAATTAATATGTGCTGACCAACTCCACATTACGCACCTCATCCCGTGATGAAATGCGGTGCTGCCCGGTGAAATTTGGGCCAAGGCAACTCACCTAACAAACACAACCTAGCCCACAACATCAACAACAACACGATAAACAACTCTAGAGCACCAACACCAATTACAGCACTATTAACCTGTAATGTTATCTTCAAAATATTCCAGATCCAACCTTTTCATGTCATTACAGCTATCTCTGTGATCAGAAGGTAATAAACGAAGTGATGTTTTTTTTTAATCCAGTGTAATAGGAATAAAAAACGGTGATCACAATCCTCGTGTCATTCTTCTAATCGTATTACGCCAATTTCACACTTACCTGTCTCGTATCGCGGTAGCCGTATTCTCGTACCGTTGCTATGCGACGGTGTTGCGCTTAGGTAGTTCACGTGCGTGTGGTTTAGTCCGGAGCGAAATAGGAATCTGGTTTACTCACACACTCACGGGCTCAAGAATGAAGCCAGTCCAGAGGCAGGCTAGTAGGGCGGGCGGGAAATGCGCGCGCCTGCGTGCTTTCGCCACACGAGGGGGCGGCGGGGGTGGATGAAAGAACGAGGAACGCGCACCGCGTCTTTCTCTCTTTCACTCCAACGTGGGAATGAAGAAGGCAACGCCGGGTAAGGCGCTCGCTCGCTCGCTCACTCGCGCAGCACCCCACGCATCACGTGGTCTCGTGACGACACTGATTTGTGGACCTGGAGTAACCTGAATCCATGCGTCTCTCTTCTCTCTGGAACTCGGCGGAGTTGGTTTTAAAAAAGACTGTTTTTCTGAAACGGAGAAATTTGATATCAAGATTTTAATGTATTTAAGCACAGAAAATGACTGTTCTCTTTCGCAAGCCACTGGTCGGGTGTAATAAATTGTGACGCAATGAGGCTGGCTGTTCGTTTGGTTGGTTCCGTTTTAGATTCGTTCAGTGTTGGTTGGTTTGGGCGTGCAGTTCCTCTCATTCAGACGTACGTTGTTAATACGGTGGGCGGAAAAATGTGCCGGGGATGGGGGGTAGGAAGGGTTACGGCTCAAGGGAAAAAGATCCGGGACCTTTCTGTGGAGAAAAATAATCTGCACAATTAAAAAAAAAAGTAACAATTTTTTTTAGGTTTGTTGAGTCAGTTGCCTTGACTCGAATTTCACCAGGTAGGGAAAGGAATTTTACCATGAAGCGTGTTTTTTTCTGCAGCTTTCTTTTTCCTTCAGGATATTTTCTCCAGGCCTTTCTATACGGTTCGTCACTTGCTTGTTGATTATCACCATCTTGACGGTGTCCACGAGACATGGCGCGCCAATTGGGCAATAAGTCTGTCCGAGTTTTTTAATTTTTGCAGGAGGTACAGACTTATAATTGAATCTAGATTTGGTGTTTGTTTAACATCTCCGTAATGCGTGGCGCAGTGGCAACCCGGACTACTGCACTATGCCTGAGGTTGGCGCTAATGGCCTCGCTGTCGAAACGCCATTAAGCCCCAATCTCTTCCCCCCCCCCTTTTTTTTTTTAAATTTCTATAGGTTAGAGTAGGTCAATTGCCTTGGCTCGAATTTCACCAGGAAAATTACTTTTTCTACCCCTTTTTTTGCCCCTTTTTTCCCAGGACCTTTTTCTCCCCCGAACTTTACTTCCCCGAACATTTCTTCCCCCGCATCTTTTTCTTCCTAGATTCGTTGATAGCACTTTTTTCTTCTTTTCAGTCATTTTTATGATTTAGGACGCACGGTGCGAAGCAGGAGCATGGAGCTTCTCTTCCTATGCTGGTGTCTGTTCGTGTGTATGTATCCACGGTAACTTTTGAATCAAACGGCCAATTAATTTCAAATTTTAGGCCACATTCGTGGAATTCATAAATTCGGACAACGGGTTCGGGGATTTTGATTCTCAAGTAAGAACTTTAATTGTTATTAATTTTAATCGTACTTCAATCGTTATTTGGGCAAATTAATTACAGAAATTCATGTACAACTCAAGGGATTTCGGGAAGACTTAAAAGTCGGAAGGACTAAAAGTTGAGATTGCCACCACCGCGTCAGGGGTGGCGCCACAGGGGGGGGGGGAGGCTTGCCCCCCTGTCGGGGAGTAACCAAGATTGTCGTCGGGGAACAGCCCGAAGTCTACATGACGACATGTTTGTAAAAATTTGGGGGGGGGGGGGGAAGCTCAAAATTGAATTTGCCGTTTGGTTTGCCAGCAGTCCTACTTTTGCTACCTCATCACCTCCGTAACTTTAGAGCTATCTTAGTTAATGCAGAACCGTCAACTAAATATATACATAACAAAACTTGTTAAGGATTCTAGCTAAGTTTTCGTCGTTTGAAATCATGATTCCAATGAACTGAGCGAAGATCGTATAGAGTAAGAGGCTAAACTGAAAATAAATTTGCTGGTTAGACCGTCAACGCCATGATTTAACAGGCATCTTAGTTACGAGATACGTTTGGGATGCCAACGCCTTACTAGTTATCTCTAAAAGGAGAAAACCCGATTTTAAAAGCCCAACGCACAACCCGAAGTTTGTGAGGTCACACGGACCCCAAACAAACGGAGCAATAGCAACTCAGTGGTCAAGGTCCCGGCCTCACAACCAAGAGGATGCCAACTCAAATTCAGGGTCTAATCAACACAATATTAAAAAAATTCACTGTGCTCAGAAATAGTCTTGTACTTTGAAGGTCAACTGTGTGGTCTGGCTATATAGGCTATAGTCGAAGCGTCAGCTAAATTTGTACAGAACAAAACTTGTTAAGCTTTCCTTCCCAGTTTTTGTCAGTTGAAGTCGGATAACAAAAAAAAAACGAACAAAAAATCTGAAGACTAAGTTGGCTGATTAATTTGCTAGTAGCTCTTTTCCTCTTAGCCCATCACACCGTGATTTAAAACTAGTTCTCAGTTAATTCAGGAACGTCAGCTAAATCTTCCGTCATTTGAATAGTAAGCAACAATACTTTTCAAACCTAAATTATTCAGTGTTATTTTATTTAATAATATTTAAAACATTTTTTAATTAATCAGTTAATTTAGTTTGTAAATAAAATGAATAAAAAAAATAAAACAGAATTTTGGTCACAATTAGGTTTTGACGACCGCTCATGCTAAAGAATGTTAACGAAAAAACGTCCGAAATTTGCTTAACAATGTGGTGCAAAAGTGACTCTGGAAGCCAAAATTAAGCCCTCAAATAGCGTAAAATACTTCAGCTTCCGCGTATGTAGGGGACTTCACAGTAGAGTGTCGCATATTAGGCGCTTTTTCCAGTTTTAGGTGTAGCTGGCGCTAATCCGAGAGAAGGTCGGAAGGTCGAATCCCAGTGTCCTCATGGTGTCTGCCAGTTTTTGCCGAATGCCGTTTTTCGCCGAATTTTAAACATTGTTTTAATTTTCAGCGAAAAGGAAATTATCGTTTTGCTGAATCATTTTTTGCCAAATTATCTGTTTCGCACACGCTGACGCGCTCGCAACTAATCATAAATTACATCAAACTAGGAATGCTTCTTTAACCTAATATACTCTTACACGGCCCCCCCCCCCCCCCCAATGGTCTTACATATGTTGACAACTGAATTCCTGAAGATGTATTCCGATGAATGCCAGATTACAGCTGAAGTCTGGAGATTGCAGTTGAAGGTTATATCTGAAATCCAAGTTTGGTTGAACGGTGATCGGAAAAAAAAAGCCTCGACCAAACTGATGACGACCCTTTCCCCCACCACCTCCCCAGTTAAGGAATTTGGGAGAAAACTCGAGACTTCTTTTCCTTTCGGGATTCCAAAGGTGACCTTGGTCGAGCAACATGCAACTAATGAATGACTAATACACACGTAACTACATTTAGGTAGTGTTTTTGTAAATTTTGAACCAGGATTTTATCGCGCTCTTTTTTCTATCGGCTTTTTTTTCCCACGGCTTTTTTTCCCATCAGCTTTTTTTTTTCATCTGTTTTTTTTTTCCATCAGCTTCTTTTTTCGGGGCATTTTTTCCCGTGGCTTTTTTTTTCCATCAGCGCTTTTTTCCAGCGGCTTTTTTCCCGCGGCTTTTTTTCCTAGATTCGGTTCAACAATAGCTAGGGGAACACTAGGGAGTGTTGGTTTCCTTGTGTTGCCCTTCGTATTGCTATACAATACGTTTTGGGGCGCTTTACATAAGTTTACGTACAGTTGCCGAAACGTATCAAAACATGCTTCTATTCTGTTTAAACCTTGCCTCTCTTTATATATTGTTCCTTAGTTCATCAGAAAATATAGCGTATTTATGACCTTGGGATGTAGCTTCAAGTCAACCCACCCGTCCGACTTTTCTCATTATCAAAACTAGATTGGTGGCAGATTGTTGCTACACTGCCCTAATATCAGCCCATTTTCTCCATTCAGCGGCATTTTCGTTTGAAATTTATAGTGTGAATAAACGAACCAAGTATCCTGATAATTATAATCGGTAGCGTAAGGCCGCCCGCGCACTGAGTGACTTGGCGCGCGGCCAGGTTGCTGCAGACAATGAAAATGATTAGTGCGTGGTTTTACATAAACGGTAAGCATTCTCATTGGCTGAGCGACCTGGCCGCGCGCGGCCAGGTCGCTCAGTGCGCAGGCGGCTTAAATCACATGGCTACGTCCTCGTTACACGCAAAACTTCAGTTCGATTGTGGCAAATTAAAATTAAAGACCAGTTAGTTTTCGAGCTTAAATTATTTATTTTACACTTTATCGATTTGCTGACGAACTACATTGGAAAGGTGCAACCTTTCTCCTCATTCCCCCCTCCCCCCCTCCTCCTTCTCCAACTCTCTCGAGGAAAAAAAAAACCTGACAACAAAAGCTGACGGGAAAAAGCCATGGAAAAAACCGTGGAAAGCCGATGAGGAAAAAAGTTAGTGGAAAAGTTATAAAAAGTATGCCTAAATGTAGTTATTTGCAGTGTTCATGATTCATTAACTGAATGCTGCTGGGTCAAGGTTAACTTAGTCATTCTTGGAATCATTAAAGGAAAACTCAAAAGTGTCATGTTTCCTCCCAAATTCTGTAAGTGGGGAAGTTGTGGTCATTGGCGGGTTGACCTTGGACCAGTAAAGGAAACTTCGTGAAATCATGAATTTTCTCCAGAATCGAGATAGGAAGGGGTGGGGGAGTAACTTTTGGAAGGAGGGAGTGAATTTTGTTGACTTTGGATAATTAAAGGAAAATTCGGAAAGGCATAAATATTTTCCCAAAATTCATTTAACTTTTTTTTTTCGAAGGTATTTCCACGTTTCCTAGCAGGGGTGTAAAATGTGTCTTACCCCCCCCCCCCTCCCCACAGAAAAATCTTTATTTATTCCACTGTAAAATAAGTCATATTGGGATCAAAGCTCCGTGTCCTCGCACGAGGCCTGTCCCCTCCCCCCTTTATGTGCTTTTGGGTCCTTTAATCAACGTGCCTCTAATTGAATGAAACTGCATGGGAGGAACGCATGCACCAAAATCTGCTCGGGAATTGAACGGGTACGCCAGTAGATCGAAGAGAGGAATCTAGGAAAAAAGGTCCGAGGAAAAAAGGTCCGGGGAGTAAAGGTCCGGGGAATAAAGGTCTGGGGAAAAAAGGTCTGCATAAAAAGGTCCGGGGAAAAAAGATCTGGGGAAAAAAAGTCCGCGGAAAAAAGATCCGCGGAAAAAAGGTCCGAGGAAAAAAGGTCCGCGGAAAAAACGTCCACGGGAAAAAACGTCCGCGGAAAAAAGGTCCGTGGAAAAAATGTCCGAGGAAAGTTAAATAGCACGACGTAGGCACTGACAAATGCCGTCTTTAAATATATAGGCCTATATATGTATATGTGTGAACATATATACCCTGACTATACAATTTAGTAATGACCTTATTAATTAACGTACACCAATGCGATTTAAACTGTCTTGTCTCGTAGGGGGGGGGGGGGGAGATGAAGGAACACGTAGCATAATTTGAGAAGCAATGTTCGTGCGGCCGATTATTTGCCGCATGTGTATTTACCCTCGCCCTCACCATTGTGAAAATACGCTCAGCTCTAGTTTCTGTTAAAGTTTCTGTGAAATATTTTAATTTCATATCACTCCTTTGAGAGGCCGGGTTGCGTCCAAAATTTTTTTTCCCGGTTGGAGTTAATGTCTCTTGACTAGGCTTTTTTTCGTATTAGAGCAACCCATGTACAAGACATAGGCAGAGAATTGAGACATAACGAGCAAAAATAATCTCATTAAAAAAAATAACTTTTACGACATTAGCCTTTGTAGTGCTAGTTTATTTCGGACTGATAAATATATTTCATTAACCTTGAATTTGATAAATAATTTAGAAGTTATAAGCCAACATTTTTTAGTGCCCAAGTCGTACTATTTAACTTTTCCTCGGACCTTTTTTCCTCGGACCTTTTTTCCACGGATCTTTTTTCCACGGACCTTTTTTCCTCGGACCTTTTTTCCCCGGACCTTTTTTAACAGACCTTTTTTCCACGGACCTTTTTTCCACGGACCATTTTTCCGCGGACCTTTTTTAACGGACCTTTTTTCCACGGACCTTTTTTCCTCGGACCTTTTTTCCTCGGACCCTTTTTCCCCGGACCTTTTTTAACGGACCTTTTTTCCACGGACCTTTTTTCCGCGGACCATTTTTCCGCGGACTTTTTTAACGGACCTTTTTTTCACGGACCTTTTTTCCACGGACCTTTTTTCCGAGGACCTTTTTTCCCGGACCTTTTTTCTCGGACCTTTTTTCCGCGGACCTTTTTTCCTCGGACCTTTTTTCCCCGGACCTTTTTTCCTCG
>JAHWFP010025857.1:27415-53111 GCA_023313725.1 Lithobius niger
TTTAAATGAATTGCAGAGCTCATGGGAGTAATTTTTAACTCAAAGCTAAAAAAATAATCAAAAAAAAACTTTACAAATCCAGGACCTCTGTTGATTACCTTCACCAGAGACTCATTGAGAAAACAGCTGATCACTGGAGACTTCGTCATACTGAAGAGCGTTCGACAATCCAGCCTCTGGTGAAGGTAATAAACGATCCACACGAAGACGTGACAGGGATACTGGTAAGGGATGAACACGCAACATCTGCACTTATGTGTACTGCAATGCCAGCCTGCGTGCTCAAAGAATGTAGAATGATTTACTAAAGTGGTTGTTACTTTGTACAGGTATTAATTTTGCAAAATGGGTATTTTGGTGAACTCTTTGGACACATCTGCGACAAACTGAAGATTGCCTTTGACTCATTGGTATTTCCCCTGGGAAGTGCAGTTGACGCAGAGCGTGTCGAACGTCATCTTCTGCAACATCGAGATTACACAACAATGGTGATGGTTCACCATGAAACAAGCACAGGTGTTTTGAACCCTTTGGAAGATATTGCAATATTGAGGATGAAATATATGCCAAGTAAAGTAACCCTAAGTTTTTTTTTTCCTGTTAATTTAAAATTATTGCCAACTCTATGTATGCTATTTCATCAAAGCAAGACATATAAATCTTGGCTTAACCTTGGAAGAGATTGCATTATTGAGGATAAAAAATATGCCAGTTAAGAAGCCCTAGCTTTTTTTTCTGTTAATTTATATTTACTGCTAACTTAATGATATTTCATTAAAGCTGGACATGTAAAGAGGCTCAACCTTGGAAGATAGTGCATTACGAAGGATAAAATATATGCTGAGTAGCCTTTGCTTTTTTTCTGTTTATTTTTAATTATTTCCAACTCAATACTATTTCATCAAAGCAGGCCATTGTAAAAGATGCTTAACTTTGGAAAACATTGCATTATTGAGGATATACGTCAAGTATAGTAGCCCTAGCTTTTTTCTGTTAATTTATAATTATTGTCAACTCAATGCTATTTCATAAAAGCAGGACATGTAACAGAGGCTTAACTCTGGAAAATATTGCATTATTGAGGAAAGTAAACTAACTCGTGTTAATTTGTAATTATATCGATAACTGATTGCTATTTCATAAAAGCAGGACATGTAACAGAGGCTTAACTCTAGAAAATATTGCATTATTGAGGAAAGTAAACTAACCCGTGTTAATTTGTAATTATATCGATAACTAATTGCTATTTCATCAAAGCAGGACAGATAAGTAGAACCTGAACTTTGGAAAATATTGCATTATTGAGGAAAGTAAACTAATACTAGTTAATTTGTAATTATATTGCCAGCTAATTGCTATTTCATCAAAGCAGGACACGAAAAGAGCCTTAAAGCCTAGTTCACACTACAGTCTCTGGTCTCCTAACTACTTACACCCCCGCCCACTTAGAATAGGGAAACTGTAATTCGAACATAATCTGACATGCCAGAGCTGAGAAAGCTCTCAGAGGTAAGGATAGACAATTTCCCATCCTAAGCTAGGATAGTTGCCCCCTCAGGTTTAATGAAGAGAAGGATAGGAGCATGTGCAAACGAACAACTTTACCTAAAACCAAAACATAGACTAGAAAATCGTAGGCGAGACTGCAGAGCAAAACCTTACGTGTGACTTCCAGGTGGTAAAGGGGTCGAAATCAATGGGTTGGAGAGAGAGAAAGTGTACGTTTTTCAATTAGGTGAGTAAGTGATCTCGCAGTTTCGAACACTGAAGATGGCAGTGAAGGAAAACTGGTGGTTGAGCGAATGGCGAAAAATACACTTAGACATTTTATCGGTGTATATGTGCTTAAAGGGCAAATACATCCATTTTGACATGCATGTTTGACTTTTGGATCACTTACACAATAACTAAACACAAGAATTGCGGTAAGAATACGTTACGTACGACCGATATAACAATTTAATTACTGCATCGCCAAAACACGATACCGAGGTCGCCATTGTTTTGCTGGAACGCTCAGAAATTAATGCCGACAGACGGATCACTTCGATTTCGACTCGCAGCCGATTGAGATAGCTGTATTGACTGTGAGAAGCTCAAGCGTCTAACGGCCTTAGCTGGCCACTACTCTGCCGGCCAGCTAAGGCCGTCAGACGCTTGAGCTCCTCACAGTCAATACAGCTATCTCAATCGGCTGCGAGTCGAAATCGAAAAGTGACATCTGTCGTCATTAATTTCTGAGCGTTCCAGCAAAACAATGGCGATCTCCGTGTCGTGTTTTGGTGATGCAGTAATTAAATTGTTATATCGGACGTAAGTAACGTATTCTTATCGCAATTCCTGTGTTTAGTTATTGTGCAAGTGATTCAAAAGTCAAACATGCATGTCAAAATGGATGTAATTGCCCTGTAAGTGGGAAGTTCACCAGCAGCAGCGAATTTTCGACAACGAATTCACCAGGATTCTGCTTGGTGGAGAGTATAGGATGTATATGATAATTACGTGTGTGGTCTTGGAGTCTTGTCATGCCATCCACAAGAATAATCAGTTTGTAGAGTGAGGCATCTGCTTTTCTAACAGATCAATATTAATTAGTGACGTCTTCGCCATCCACGTCTATCTTTTGTTCTTTAGTGTGTGTGTAAGGCTAGCAACTGCACTCACAACTGCAATACTATCGTTTTCTGTATTCTTCCTCCTGCGTTATCTCAACTATGGATGGTTGACTACATAACTTTGGTTGGGCCAACCCACTCGTTCCTAGGTGGCAGAACAAGAATAACGAAGATTCTGCAGTTACTGATGTCATTTTTCAACGTCATTGGTGTGAAACCAAAACAAAGATGGCAGATGCTGCGTTTTTTACTTAGACGATGTTTACTCTTGCAACCCAAAGTGAAAGAGATTTGTTTTTTCAGCTGGCTGTAATTAAAAGAAAATTAATGAAAATAAGCACAGCCTTTGCTAACATTTTAGTACCCGTTACAAAAACAAACGCGAGGTTTCATGCATTTAGCATTGCCACGAACGGAGTTCATGCACTTTAGTCCATTTTTAATCACTAAAGTTATAAAAGATGTAGGCTACAGAGTGGTCCGTGGTCCAAAAGTCGGGAATCGACGGGTGCGGTAACAGCTTCACTGCAAGCCAGGGTGTTCAGCAGTGAAGAAATGAGGGTGTACTGGGTACTTTGTACTGGGTACTGCAGTGACGGTATTATACCCCTACATCTTGCTTCTTCCACATCTCTTGCAACTTTCAACCAAATTTCATTCTGCTTTTTGGGTGGTCATCTTTCTGGACCTTCCAATTTTCACCACTACTCTAGGGGGAAGCAGAAGAATCATGCCACGATCACACTTAAGGGCTTCGAAACGTGTTCATCAGCATCTGTTTGTACCCATTGTTGTGATGAGTTGTGTAGGCGTTGCGGTATGCAGCGTGTGTAAACACGTGTTATGCCGGGTTTACGCAACCACTCGCTTTTGCATTCTCGCAGCTTGAAGCTAGAAATCACCTCAAATTCCAACATGGCGGCGGTTTTATGTCTGCCGCCTCGCAACGAAAACAACAAATAATGTGAGTTCAGAAGCGTTTGGGAAAATTGTTTCGTCATTTCGTCAATTGTTTCGTATAATAATTCTTTATATTATTGGCACGGATTATAAGACTGCAAGTATTTACTCAAACGATGTCGGATTTAGCTAATCCATTTAGCGTTGTTACCATGGCAATGTTACCTTTGCCATCGCGATTGAGTTCTAGCTGCGAGAATGCAAAGGCGAGTCGCTGCGTAAACGTGCCCTTACTCCTATGGGTTTAAAAAGTTAACCTTTCTATGTTGTATTTCCTGGTTCAGTTAAAAAGGGTAGTACATGAATAGATCAAGGCACCAGTAAATCTGGCCAGAAAGTATGGTTACACTAAACTATTAGGCCATAACTATGACCATCTTTGAGGGATACCCAATATGGCCGCTACAAACTAATTGCCAAGCGATGGAGGATGTTCAGCGAGCCGACCGAACAGTCTTTTAAGTACGCGCAAGAATTTGTAGGGTTGGAGAGGAGAATTTGCAACCGAGAATCCCTTCTGAAACGTCTTAGATTCATTCCTATTAATTCCGTTTAAGTTTATAGAGGGCGCCATGAGTTTTATGTGGGAATTTCTACTCAGTTTTCAGCCTAAAATTAAACCAAACTAAACGAAACTAGCTTATTTTTAATTATTATTTAGTTTACTTTAGCTTTGGGATGAAAAATGAGCAAAAATTCTCGGACAGAACTAATAGGAATGAATGTAACACGTTTCATTAGGGACTTTTTAGAGTTACAAATTCTCCTCCCCATATTTGTAAATTCTTGGTATAGGTAATGCCTCCTAAAAAGGCTTTTCAGCTTTACCTTCCACAAGACTTTGAATAAAACCCATACTACTAGCGACACTGCAGTCTTAGTAAGCTACGACAGCTGTTTCTAATTCTCGCCAGTTACGAAGCTGAATGCTTGGTATCACTCACCTTTAATGCGTACTTAGAGATGGTGTTGTTTATCAAACCGCCTGTACCCTTGTAATGGAGTTGACATTTTCTGCATTTCTGAGACTGCCTATTCTTCAGGAGGCTTTGGTATAGGTGCGACATCTATTGACAACTAGTGGCGTTTTTGAAAACAATTTTAATTTTTGCATACTTTTGCATGGCAGATTTTTATTAGCTGTAAACCCAATTTAAACTAACTCTTTAAGCTGTTCAACAAACGCTCGTAAGAAATTTTAACGTCAAATGTATGTCAGGTAATTTTTTTAACTGACGCCCTCTACCAACAGCTAGTGGCAACAGGTGAAATCGGCTACGAATTGGTGCTTTCGTGGGCCATGTTGTATTACCGGATTGTGCACGGCTATTCTGCCTTACTGAAAATTTGTGATTTTGCTACATGGCAGTAATTTTTTAGTAATTTTTTTAGGATTAAAGTTGTAACCTACAACTCGTTTTTGTATCGTAAGATGAAAGTAAATTTATAGTTTCAGGGTGCTTGCTATTTTACTGCCCCATCCAGTATTTTTTATGGTCATAGTATGACATGATCACTTTACCAGCAACGTGAATATTCTGAGCTGGCTCTGCAGTTAAAAATCTCATGTGCACCTCACGATTGCAGTGAATACGTAATGTGACCGTCAAATGTACCTGGCAGTTAAACAGCGTGTTGCTGTGTTCACCCTTTGCCTTGTACAATTATTACTGCCTATCGTTCGGAATGCTTTTAAAACGCATTAATTTGATGGTGCCACCTACTGGAAAATCCAGCTGTGACGTATGGAAGAAAGCAGTAAATAAATGACACTTCATTTATTGTGTTTGTTGCAAATCTGAATTTACTCAGAAGTTCATTGTTGCACTTACTGCTTTTTGTCTTTCAACAGCAGACATGCTAATTAAGATGCAATTTCTTGTTTTCAGCCTCTATTTTTGTTGTTGACTCCATGAGCTCTTTTGGCTGCTATCATATTGACATGGATAAGCTGAAAATAGGTTTGACCATGACGAGCCCTAATAAGTACTTGGAAGGCGTTCCTGGATGTTCATTTCTTGTTGCCAATAAAAAACTATTACTGCAAAGCCGAGGTAAGACATGTACATGTGGTGGCCACTTTTGATGACGTAATGACTCTATAAAACAACTTAGTCAAAACGTAGCACCCAAAAACTGTCCAAGTTACCAGCAAAACCTTGCAAAACTTGCAAATTTTCGGGGACCTTTCTAGTTGCTTTGTAGTGTGGAAGTGTGAAGTCTCTTTGGGCTGTGGTCTGAAGAAGCTACTAGAAAGGTTGCCGAAAATTTGCAAGTTTGGCAAGGTTTGCAAAATTTTGCAAGGTTTTGCTGGCAACTTGGACAGTTTTTGGGTGCTGCGTTTTGACTGCAAGTTGTGTTAAAATGAACATCAACCAAAATATTTGTGCCGTACCATGTCAGTGGACACCGTATTATAAAAGGTTATTTACCTGTAAAATAGATTTATTTTTTTCCAGAAGTGTAAGGTTGTTGACCTTAGCCGCTAGACTATTTTTGCAGTTTTATCTAAAATACACTGGAAGAGACGTATTTGAATTTGAATTTGAATTAGAGCTTTTCTGAAGGGTTGTAATGGCATTTGAATTAGAGCTTTTCTAAAGGCTTGTAATGGCATTACCCAAAGGTTTGGGTAATGCCATTACAAGCATTTAAATGCTGTTCTAGAACCTTTGTTAGTTGGTAACACCATGCCAGATTCTTTGTTAGTAGGTAACTCCGTTCCAGAGCCTTTGTTATTGGGTAACGCCATTCCAGAACCTTGTCACTATCAAAAATATCCCCCCCCCCAAAAAAAAACAAAAACAAACAACCAAACTCTTACTTCTGGAGACAACAGTTTGGTATCTTTAATACAGAGAAAACCATATATAAACTCAACAAAGTGTTCCAGAAGTGTATGTTGGGAGAAAGTGCCTCACATTTCGATGAGATTGGTGGACAATATAAACTGCTACCTTGTGCATGCTCAAATATCCACTGCCGTGGGCAAGACTAGCTAGCAGATGCGTGTTGAAAGTGACAAACGTCCACTGTTTAGCAGATTTTGTTAAGGTTGCCAATTTCTCATTGTAAATTTGGAAGGTACTGATGGCAAACTTAGCAAGTAATAGCACACGTGGTGAGCCAAACTATGTCCAGAAGGATAAGCTTGGATTGGTTGTTCTGGAGTCACTGTATGATGATGGTAAAACATTATATTAAAAGTCGAAAAAACAAAGGTTAATTTAGTCGGTCTTTTGGCATCAGCGGAAGAAGCCCACACTATGATTGGGCTGATTATCTTCAGTTGCGTATACTGAAGTGCGATGTTACTTACATCCTGTCTGTTGCATGACCTCTGCGACGTAAATTATGGTAGTTTTTTCTTGGTTTGCGAGGGGAGCAACACCAGAGGAAATCCACTCAAGCAGGTTGTTCCAGGGTTTACATCTAATAGTCTAGCGGCCAAGGGCAACAATCTTGCACTTCCGGAAAAAGGCATGAGATTTTGAGAACTTATTTTATAGATCAAGAACAACATTTTTGGATATGGTGCCCACTGAAGGCACTTCCGGTTTAGCGTCATGACGTCATCAAAGATGGCCACCACATGATTTAAGCCAAAAAATGTGTAACTCTGTAACCAATTAACCGATTTTAATATTGTATAACTAGTGCGAAAGATACAATTATAACTAACCAAAAATGTCCTATGACACAATAACACAACTCGCACAGGTTAAGCGGTACACAGCCTCTGGAACACGATATTGCGTGAAGTGTTGAAAAAAACACGGAATATGACTATTGGAACCTTAAGCTGTAGATTTTCTTTTCCATGAACATTATCTGTATTTTATTTTAAACGTCACGTTGACATCGAAAGGTATGAAGCCTAACTGGAAAACTGAGCATCCTTTTAAAATAATACAACAATGGACTGAACAAGAATTTTAAAACTCAACTGTTTGTTGATCAGAATGTCATACCAGGTTGTCGCTGCTAGTCAAAACCCATACCAGAACATGACGACTAGCCCGAAATACACGTACTTAAGAATATCTGAAAGGTGGAGATCTATTCTTGCCATCAGTCCAAACCGAAATTGTTTAAATTAGACAGGCACTGTCCTACACCCATGAAGAGGTAATGGCATAGCGGCGAAATCGCATGGTAATTTTCGAATTGAAATGCTATTGAGAGCCCTGTAATAGCCCGAAATAGACATGCTTAGGATTTTCTGAAAGGTGGGATCTATTCTTTCCATCAATGCTAACCGAAATTATTTAAATTAGACATGGACTGTCCTACACCCATTTAAAGGTGAAGAGGTAATGGCGCAGCGACGAAATCGTACGGTGATTTTCGAATTTGAAATGCTCTTGCGAGCCCCGTAATAGCCCGAAATAGACATGCTTAGGATTGTCTGAAAGGTGGGGATACGTTCTTTTCATTAATCCTAATCGAAGTTTCTTGGCTGAAATACACATACAGATATGAGCATTACAATGGCAATTTGAAATTGAAACAAGCCACTACACCAATTACAGCTACACCTTTAAACGGGCGTAGGACGGTCGCTATCTAAGCTATAACCAATTTCGGTTACAATTGGTGGAAAGAATAGATCCCCATCTTTCAGAATATCCTAAACATGTCCATTTTGAGCTATTAGAGGGCTTGTAAGAGCATTTTGGGTTCGAAAATCAACATACGTTTTCGCCGCTAAGCTTCTTCACCTTTAAAAAGACGTAGGACGGTCCCATATAAGTTAAACAATTTCGGTTAAGAATTGATGGAAACAATAGATCCCCATCTTTCATAAAATCCTAAGCATGTCCATTTCGGGGTATTAGAGGGCTCGCAAGAGCATTTCGAACACGAAAATCACTACAACCACCAATTGAAAAAATGGAGAATTCGTGGAAATTAAGGGTGATATGCTTAAATTCGATTTTGAGGTTCAAGGGTTGATTTTCTGTAAAAGATGTATATTACCTTTCCCGTCAAGAATTGTGTGCTGAACATTTTTGCTTCACATTATGCTTTTGATTTGTTGAGGTTAAGTACTTAAGCCAAAAAATGTTTTTTTTTTTTTTTTTGTTGGGGGGGGGGGGGGGTTAAAAACCCCCTCCCCCCCGTCGGGGGGGGGGTCTACCTGTTACCATAACTATTTTTTCCAGCTACCCTTCATTTGCATCCATACCAAATTTTATGATTTCACAGACAGTGAACAATTAACCCCCTAGCCAGTATACTACATTGAATGATGTGCAATAATAATTCATTTTGTAATAATTCGGCAACGGTACCATCTGTTTAACATTGTATGAATTGTTGGAAAGGGAACGAAATTTGGAACAATTCTTACGATAGGGCTTAATGTTTTTTATTAGCTAGTTTGGCTGTTATTTTAATTCAAATGTGATAATACCTATTGAAAACCACTTAAAATTTACATATTTTGAGCTGTACCCCCTAACCTGTGGAAGCTCTGTTAATGCGTCATATGATCTTATTTGTGGCTGACAAAATTATCTTTTCAACAAGTTATAGAAAATCGAAATTGGTCTGCTGGTTATCGAGGTACAGCTGTTAATATCACACTCTATAGTGAATCTGTGGCGGCTATCTTTGATGACGTAATGAGAGCAAACCGGAAATCATACATGTGGGCACCATATCCAGAAATGTTCCATATGCCACAGTAAAGATATTCTGAAACTGTCCTGTCTTTTTCCAAAAGTGCACGATTTGCATAAAATTTGGCTCTTAGCCACTTAGCTATAACTACTGTAAGTACTTTTTTACATTACGAGTTATAAAAGGATGGAGTGCTATTCCTGCCGAGGTTGTTATGGCGGTGAGCGTGAAGGCGTTCAAGCACAGACTGGCTGACCAACGGTAACTGCTTGTTAAGCACGTAAGACATTTTTAATTGTTTTTATTGCTGGTGATCACCTCTGTTTTTTTTCCCTTTGGGGCTAGTGTAAGTGGTCCTCGCTGGTCCGTCTGTATCCTGTTGCTGGTACATGGCAACAAACATTATTATTATTATTATTATTATTATTATAAAAAAACAAATAATTAGACCAATTTACAAAACGGGAGAAATGATAAATTTAAATAATTATAGGCCAATTTCCCTGTTGCCAGTTTTAAATAAAATAATTGAAAAATTCTTTACTAAAAGAATAGAAAACTTTTTTAATAAATACAATATACTGAATAAAAATCAATTTGGATACAGAAAAGGAATTGGTACGATTGCTGCATTAGAAAAAATTAATAATAATGTAACAAGAGCGTTAAATGATGGTAAATTTGCAGGAGCCATTTTTATTGATTTAAGTCATTGATTTGTCATCACTTTTTAAATACTATCATAGAAAAACAAATACTTCCAGAGCCCTTCCTCCCCTTTTTGTAAATAACAGTTACGTCTCTGAGAATACAGAAAAAGCTGAGGCCCTTAGTTCTACCTTTGCCTCAAATATTGTCCTCGATAATGGAGTTATAAGCACCACAGCCAATTTTCCATTGAATGGCGAGTCTTTGAGCAATCGAGTCGATTTTTCACGCAGTACCGTTCTGGCAGCTTTAGCCAAGCTCAAACCAAGTAAATCTTGTGGGCCTGATGGTTTCTCAGCTTTCCTACTAAAGACGATTGCTAATGAAGTTTGTTACCCGCTTTCTCGACTTTTTGAACTTTCTTTTGATCAGGGTCATGTCCCATCTGCCTGGAGCCAGGCTAATGTGGTTCCTGTCTTCAAGAAGGGCTCTCCCTCTGATCCGTCAAATTACAGACCAATTGCCCTTACTTGTGTCACTTGTAAACTCATGGAAATGGTTATTCGCGATAAGCTGGTCTCCTTCCTAAAGAAACATTCCATTATTCGGCAGTACCAATTTGGGTTCCTCCCGGGTAGATCTTCAACTTATCAATTACTTTTGGTACTTGATTGCTGGACGAGTGCCCTCGATATTGGTATTCCTTCGGATACAATTTATTTCGATTTTAAAAAAGCCTTCGAATCAGTTATCCACAGTAAGCTTCTCTTCAAGATTGACTGTTGTGGTATTTCTGGTAAGATTAAAGACTGGATTTCAGCCTTCCTTCGAAACAGGTCCCAGCGGGTACAAATTGACAACTGCTTCTCTTCTTGGATTCCTATTCCATGTGGAGTTCCCCAGGGTTCGGTTCTGGGTCCCCTCCTGTTTGTGATCTATATTAATGATTTAACTTTTGATAACCCAAATATTTTTGGCTTCAAATTCGCTGATGACCTAAAGGTCGGTGGTGAAAACCTGATTGCGAGTAAATCCCAGGATCTTGACTCACAGATCCGATATGTTGGTGAATGGTCAGACTGCTGGCAGCTCCCCATCGCAATTTCAAAATGCCATTCTTTCCATGTCGGAAATATGAATCCTTGTGCCCATTACATACTTAAAACAGGTGCCTCTTCCCCAAATTGAGGAAGTGCGAGACTTGGGAGTTTGGTTCTCTGGAAACTTAAAATCCTCAGTCCATTGCCAAAAGGTATGCACCTCGGCTTATCGCCGATCTGCTTTAATTAAAAGGTGCTTCACTTCTGGCAGTTGTACGACTTTGGCATTGGGCATTTTAAGGCATATAAGAAGTCTTAGGAAAAACTGGGAAGTGCTGAAAAGAAAACTAATGGAAACAAAAGTAAAATGGGAAATAATTATATTAACAGAAATAAATATAAAAAAAGAAGTGGAATTATATAATATAGAAAAATATAAAACAATTGCCATTACAAGGGAAATACTGAAAGAGGTGGAGGAGGAATGGTGTTCATTATGGAAAATTTTGAAGTAAAACACACAAATGAAAGTGATGAAGAAAATAACTACATAGATTTGGAGTTAACAAACACAGTTAGTAAAAATGACATTTTTAGAATCTTAGCAGCGTATAAAAAACCAAGTTCGACTAAAAAAGCATTTCAGCAAAAGTAAAAAAATTACTTACACAAGAAAAGAGGAAAAGTATATGCCAGATGTTAATAGGAGATATTAATATAAATATATTAATAGATCAAGAAAAAATGGAGGATAAATATGAACAAAATTGGATTGATAAATACGAAAACATGTTAGCAAAACTCGGATTTGAACAGAAAATTGATTCACCAACCAGAGAGGAAGTAATAAAAAAACAAGTAACAAATCATATGGAAAAATCTTGTATTGACCATATTTATATAAAAAATTGTAACGGAGAAGCAAAAAGTGGAACATTAACAGAAAAAATTGCAGACCATTATTATACAATGTGCTGGTTGTGGAATAATAAATGTAAAGAAAATTCATCATCTCAATATGAAAATAGAAATACCAAAACTGAATACAATAATGACAAAATAGTGAAAGAAATTAATAAAGTAAAATGGGATTTCTTAACAGATATTGAGTGTCCAAATATAATACATGAGGAAATTGGAAAGACAATTAATGAAATTTACATAAAAAAACAAAAAAAATGTAATCACTACGTTGAAAAAAAAATAAGAAAAAAAAAGAAGTGAATGGATAACTCAGGAGTTAATATTAAAAATTGAACATAAAAACAAATTATGGAATAGGATAAGAAAAAGTAAAAATATTGATGATAACTTAATAAAATTATATAAGCAAAGGAAAAAAGAGATATGTATTATGTTGAAAGAATATAAACAAAAATTTTATAAAAAAAAACTTGGAAAGTTAAGGACCAAAAATCTATATGGGATGTAATAAATGAAGTAACAAATAAAAAGAAAAAAGGTGATATTGACAATGACATAAAGAGAGCATTTGTAGGAAAAAGTACTAATGAATTAGTAAATGATTTTAACAATATGTTTAGTAAATAAATAGGGAAGCTAAAAGAAAAGTAAAAAAATGAAAATGAAGAATATAAAAAAAGGAATTTTAGCAAAAAATTATTTAAAAAAAGAAAGGTAAGGAAAGAAACATAAAAAAGAGCATGTACATAGAATACGCTACTGAAAAAGAAATAATTCAAATTATAAAAGAATTAAAAAATACAAAAGCAACGGGAATAGATAAAATTCAAACAGAACATATAAAAAAGTCAAAAGAAAACACAGGGAAAGCAATATGTAAGTTAATTAACAAGATGATTGAAAAAGAAGTATGGCCTGATAAGCTAAACATACAAATAATACGACCAATACATAAAAAAGGAAGTAAAAAAGACATTATTATCAATAATAGATAAAGTAATTGAAAAATATTTTGCAACAAAAATAAGAAATTTTTTAGAAAAATATAAATTACTATCGAGTAAACAATACGGTTATACCAAAAATAAAAGTACAACAGACCTACGTGTAGAAGTTAATGAAATCATAACAACAGCATTAAACGATGGAAATAATGTAGGTGTCATTTTAGTAGATCTACAAAAAGCATTTGACACGTTTGATCAAGAAATTTTATTAAAAAAGTGTGAAAAGATAGGACTAAGATGATAAATAAAAAATATTCTAAAAAGTTATCTTGAAAATAGAAAGACAGTAGTACAGATAGATGGATAAAACAGTAATTTTGAAAATATTAACTTTGGCGTTCCTCAAGGTTCAGTACTCGGGCCACAATTGTTCTTAATATACACAAATGATATCACTTCAAACATTAACAAAACAGAACTATTTCTATTTGCGGCCGATACAATAATGATATCAATAAACTATAAATACAATGAAATGATTAACAATTTACAAAAGGATTTTAATAAATTGAATGATTGGTTAGTTATAAATGAACTTTATATAAGCAAAGAAAAAACAATACAAATGGACATATCCGTACCAAAAATGAAAAATAAAGAAGACTGGATAATAAAACATTATGGGGATTGTGAAAACTTAAGAAATAATACAAATAAGAAGTGCAGAATGGAGTGTACAAAATTAGACAAAAAAGAAACAGCGAAATACTGAGGAATGGAGATAGATTCAAAATGGAATTTTAAAAAACACTTACAGCAAATAATACAAAAAATAAGAAATGTATTACCAAAGATGTACCAACTTAAAAATGTATTAAACATAAAAAACAAAAAAAATTTATATGCTGCTTGGATAGGGTCCATAATAAGATATTATAGAAATATATGCTCGCACATCAGAATACTTAATAGAAAGATTACAAAAAATACAAAACAAGATTGTTAAAGTATTGTTTGGACAAAACAAGACTATAAAAACAAAGGAAATATACGAAAATAATAAAAATTTTAATATAATACAAGCCAGAGACTACACAATAATAACCAAATATTATTTTTCAAATATATATAAAAACTGTAAAACAATAAATATTGAAATGATAAGAGCAAATAAACAGACATATACAATACCTAGATGGAATAATAGCTACGGAAAGAGGGAAAAAATTTTTATAAACCAGATGTATTCAATAAAATACCAAGAAACAAACTTTCAAAATATGAATGAAATTAAAAAACAACTAAAAAACTTTAAAACAAATAAGATAATTTAAACGAAATATGTATATGGAGTATAAAGGATTAAGAAATGTTTTTTAATTAAGGTGTTAATTAGTGTATACAATTTTTTATTTTTTTTGTTTATTTTTTAGATAAGATAAAAATTGATATGATTTGTATAATTGTTTAGTATATAACATCAGCTACTGTGGTAGAAATGGATGATGTACGTAATTAGACTTAGTTAGCTTAAAAATGTAAAATTTATAAATGTAACGTATACGTGGTTCTCACACAAGTAATTTTTAATAACTTCGAGCATTACAGTATGTAATTGTAATTGAAAATAAACTGTATTATTATTATTATTATCATTAACAATAATGATCTCGATCCATTTTCAGATAATATTCGAAGCTATGTTTTTGATGTGACTGACGAGTACGAAAAATTGAAAGAGTCTAGCGTACCCCGTTTCACGCATCCAACAAATGCATTTTTCGCTTGCGAACAAGCTATACGCCAATATTTCAGAGAAACTCGCAAAGGGAGAAACAAGAGGTAAGCTGACGCACTTTACATTTCTTATACGAGGGGGTGGGGGGAGGGGGGAGAAGCCACTCAAAGGTAATAAAGGCGCGTTACCTGTTTAGAACTTCTAGACAACATTTCTAGACTACTGCAAAATTCTGAAGAGTCATCATAGAACTTCTAAGAAGACTTCTATTTCTATAGAACTTCTCAAGGGACTTAAGAAAGCTCCTTACGAGACTTCTGTGGAATTTCTAAAGAGAATGTAAAATATCTACATATATAATACGGAGCAGGCGGCCACGCCATTCCGGCATACAATCAAGTACCCCACCCTGTAGTGCCATCTGTTGATGGGATTCGCCTTCAAATTCGAGTTGGGACACTTTTCCAACGTCTTCGAACAGATGGCGCCACTTACCAAACCTGCCATGTCGCCGTCTATTGACGGCCTTGGACTACAAGTTCGGGTTATAAACACTTTATCCAAACTCTTCGAAGAGATGGCGACACTTACCAGACCTGCCGCACCGTTTTTTTGGTATTGTTGTAGTACCAAAGCGGCCAACAAAGTTTTAGTCGCGTCGACTTGCCATTGTTGGCGTTTGAGCTAAAAAAAAAAAAACCGTGTCTACTAAACCAGACAACTTTAAACCAATCGACGATTGGTTCTTAATTTCGAGGCCTCAAAATTGGCAGACTAATTCGATGGAAAGGCGCATTTATTTCCTAAATGTTCACTTCCAGAAAGGAGTTGAATTGTTTTTAAGTGGACGGCAACAATCGTTGCTTGCAACAATGTCGCCATGCACGGTACCGAGGTGAATTGTTTCAAAGGATTAACTTAAACATACTTGCTTACTGAACGCTGGATATCTCATGGCTTTTTTTTAGCTTTCAGTCAAATGTACGCATGCGACTTTTCCGGGGCTGCACCAAAGGGGAAATGTCACGGGGCGGCGTTTTCGGGGAGTGCGGGAGAGGGTTCCAGGGCAAGTGTGTGTGGCGGGCAATGCACGCTACCGAAGTGAATTGTTTCAAAGGATTAACTTAAACATGGGATTACTTGCTTACTGAATGCTGTATTTCTCAGTGATACGGTTTTTTTTAGCCTTCAGTCAAACACACGCCACACACTTTTCCAGGACTGCACCAAAGGGAGTATGTCACGGGGCGACGTTTTCGGGGAGAGGGGAGGCGGGCAAGCGTGTATGGGGGGGTGAGAGCAGGAGTGTGGGGATTAGGGGTTAAAGTAATTGTGGGGGAGAGGGCATATGTGGGAGCCATTCACATGTTCGGTCTTCGGTTTGATAAATTTAAAACCAAAGATCAAACACCGGGGGGGAGGCGGGGGGGGGGGGGGACGCAACATGCGCACGGGCACAACTAGTTTCTCTATAAACGAATACACAATTCTCATAAAATATTCAGTTTTGGAGCATGTTGTACTTATAGTTATGCATAATATTTATGACGTTTTATGTTTTCCAGTAAGTTTTATGTAGTCTAAAATTTTAGTGCATTAATTTTTTTTACAGAAATAAAAATGAAAAACAGGTCACTACTTTACAATCAGCCTGGAACACAAGTTTCAGTGTTTACTTAATATTCAGAGTAGTGTCCTTAATTTTACGTGTATTCTAGAAATCCTGTGGTTTCCTTAGAAACTATAACAGTGTTATAGCAAATAAGTTAACTTGTATTGCACTAGAATTAATTAAATTAAACATATAGTTGAAACACTCAACTGGCCTGAGTTATAATAAAAACGATGAAATATTATTCAGAAAACTGCAGTTCATGCTAAATTTAAAAGAAATGACTTACTGTAATTTGAAACTCGTACTGAATTACATGTACACTGCAAAACATCACTTATTTGATTGCTTGTTCAGAAAAGGTATTAACAAATAAACTCTGGTTTGCTTAATATTATTTATAAATAAAACACGAGCATTCAAAATTATGTGTAAATCTGAGTCAATATTTGAAATTAATGCACGGTGGTGACGTCACGCCAACACATCCCATGCTAAAAGTGTAGTCGTTATATACGGTTAATGTGAAAACCCACACACGTCACAGTGGGTTAATTTTGATAACCCACACTTTTTTGATAATCTAACACTTTTTACGGGGGGTCTACACAACCCCTGCTCCACCATGTGACATATGACCCGACTTTGTAAAATTACCGTACACAACACAAATGCAAGTTTGCAACCAGCATAAACAGTCACATTTACAACCTGCGACAGTTTTCTTTCTAGCCCAACATGGAAAAAAAAACTCGCGTACTATGCTAGACCCCCACCCACGGAGGAATGGCTCAACCCGGCAATCTTTCGTTCCGACGGTACGAAAACTAGGCTACTGACACTTACTAAAAACACATAAAAACCTACGAGACTCAAGCGAATAACGCATTTTATATGCTATATCTTATTTAAACTAATAAAGTAGAAAAAATACGGATTTACCTTAAACACAAAAGTCGGTGACTGGGACTGGATATAGGGACGTCCGCGCGTACGTGAGACTTTCGCAGACAGGAAGTTTACACCGGAAGTTTGAGTTCAGGAATTTACGTTATTATTCACAAATAAAATTTTCAAATAAAATTGTTTTAAATGTCAAATAACTAGATATGTTAGCTCGACGTCACACCTTAGCATTAAAACACGTATCCGTGAGGTCTAGCCGATTTAACGGGGATATTCGCTCGTCTGCTCGAAACGGCTAGTCCAATATCTCGGGCGTGGAGGGAAATCAGCGATATTGGACTAGCTGTTTCGAGCAGACGAGCGAATATCCCCGTTAAATCGGCTAGACCTCACGGATATCTCTTATTTAATTAGCAACTGAATCGGTATGCCTTTGTAAATCTGTTCCCGTGATCAGCTGTTTTCTCTATTTTTCGTCCAAATGTATAATTTTTTTGCAGCAAGATTTATATATTAGGGTAACATCTTAAATAATTATAAATCCTGGCATAAGATCCGTAAATGCGACGAAAAATATAGTAGTGTACAACTTTACACTTGGCGTCCCATAGCAGAGAGTGTGATAACCAAAATGTAAATGATGGCTTTGCATTTTTTTTGTCAATCTACACTCGATTGAAGCCTTGATTATTTTGAAAACTATGCCATTTTAAAGGATACAACTTAAAGGACAATACACAAACAGACAAACTATGTAGAGAGCATCTGAGAGTACTATCGGAAATAATTTTGTGATCAAATCCTGCTGTTAGTCTCCCATATTACTCGACCGTATACTCGTTGCGCAAAGCAGCCAGAGCAACACACCGTTGGCGATCAACTTTAGCGCCAGCTACAACCACGTGTTGCAGTTGTACGCTATGGGGTTTGGGGCGCAGCTTCCAAAGCTGAAGCCATTTTCTTGTTTCTGTGGAACTTGTTTTACGAATTCTGAAGAGCCTTTTAGAGTAAATTGCGTGACGTGAACTGCCAAAAAATGACGTACTGAAAAGTATTATGATTCCTACCCCCTCCCCTTTAGAGTCACTGAAAAATTTTTGATATTTCTACCCTTTGAACGGTACCTAACAAAATAAAAATTAGAAGCTCCTCTTTATTTTTTCGGGGCGTCAGACGACCGTCTAACTAGAAAATCGTCCGGGGCCGGACTGACTCAGTTCTAATAACCGGGCTCACCAAATTTTGGCCCACCAAATTAGCATTTTGCCCCACCATATTAGCATTTTGGCCCACCAAATTTAAAAAAGTTGGCCCAGTTGGCCCATTTGTTTTTCAATAAATTTACAGGCATCCATCCCCCCCCCCACTCCCCGTGTACAGTATTCAGTTGAATCGGTCATTACAAGGTTAAGCACATGAGCATTGCAATGAACAAATATTAAAAAAAAAAAAGAGGAGGTGCTGGCCCACCGGGCGATCGCACTGTAGCCCCCCTACCCAGTCCGGGCCTGAAATCGTCTAATGGGATAATTGTCTAATATCTGCATAGATAAAACATCTGAAAAATCATCTAAACGGAACATCGTGCAATGGAAAATCATCTAAACGGAATATCGTCTAAATGGATAATCGTTTAACTGTACAATAATATAGCTGCGGTTGCTGATGTTACAAGTACAGCGGCAGCGAGCGCGGTAGCACGAGCAAGGCAAGGACATTATACGATTTTCCATTTTGCGAATTTCCTGTTAGACGATTTTCCATTATACGAATTTCATGTTAGACGACTTCCGTTATACTGTTATACGGACGTTCTTGCAATTTTGCGAGTTTCCGTTTAGAAGATTAGCCCTCGCCCCATTTTTTCCACCCTACACCCTGACTGAAAAATTCTGAGCGAGCCCCAATATGTATTTATCGCATGCAAGCTTTTTGTAAGTTTGTTCGAAATGACATCGTTCTTTTCTTTTTCTTAATTCTTGTTATCCAGGTACAAACTGAATCATGAGATAATTCGTTCTGGGATGCGGAAACTGGGATTTGTACCGTTTGTTCCTCGCCACGTGCCTAAATCGTTTTTGTTGAACGCCTACGCATGGCCTGATCATCCCAAATTTGACTTTCCTGCATATCAGCGCTATCTCGAAAAAAAAGGTAAGCGGAAACTGCCACATATTCACATTCCCGGGCCGTGCCGTGTGGAGGCGGCTGCCCTCCCAAAAGCTTTTAAAATAGACGCCAAAAACCTCTGCCAAAAACCTCTGACACACTAGCGTGTGTCTTGATTGGATAGTAATAAAATTAATGCCGTCAGTTCATTACCGGGAATTGTTATACGTTCAACTCTGCTCCAACAAATCCCCCTAAGGGTGGAATGGAGTCCCATTAAATCTAAGTCTGGAATTGATTAGCTCATATACACTAGTGATACGTATTAAAGGGCGATAACATGTTTTTAGACTTGTTTAATACAATAACAGGCTTTCTTTTGCCTGAAAAATACTATACCTGTTAATTTTTGCATTAACAGTCATAAGGTGGCTTGAGGATAAATGCAAAAATTAACAGGTATAGTATTTACCTTAGCAAAAGAAACAAATTTCAGACGGCGTTCATGGGAACCGGCAAATTTATCTTTCTTTTGCCTGGAAATACTACACCTGTTAATTTTTGCATTTATGCTCAAGCCACCTTACGACTGCTAATGCAAAAATTAACAGGTATAGTATTTTCCTTAGCAAAAGAAATAAATTTCAGCCGGCCTTCATGGGGGCCCTGCAAATTTAACGTTTTATTGATTTAATAAATAAATAAATAGGATTTGCACTACTGAACTGATGTTTGTTAAAGAGCGAATAACGTGATTTAGACTTGTTTAATACAACAATAAGCTTTTTATTGATCTACATATCACTATAGTAATGCGTATTAAAGGGAGAATAACGTGATTTAGACTTGTTTAATACAATAATAGGCTTCTTATTGATCATATTTGTCTTAAAGGGCAAATAACGTCATTTAGACAATAATGGGCTTTTTATTGATCTATACATATCACTATAGTATTGCGTATTAAAGGGCGAATAATGTGATTTATCCTTTTTTAATACCATAACAGGCTTTTTTTTTAGCACTTTTACATACAAAAAGACTACAATAAAAAATCCGTTCTAAACAGCATTTTGTACAGGAAGAAAAAAAATAATTTTAACAATTTTCGTACTATGTTCTTGTCACTAAAATGTTATTTTTTAATTCTTTCGTTAAAAAGAACAAACATTTTATTTTTCACAAAAAAATGCATGCAAAAATATGACATCTGAAAAATGCACGAATTATTTAAAGTGCAGTTAAAGTGTCCGCGGCCTATCTTGAGTTCGCCGCAGAACGAACACAATAATCGATTGTACGTTTTGGCAGCAGAGTGCCTTGTTGATATCCTAGATGGTTACAAAAACAATGGCGGCCGTCGATTAAAGCCGCCCCCTCCAGGAAGACGTAGTCGCTCGCAAAATACTTCCAGGACTCAAGATACGCCGCGCGCACAATAGGTATGCAGCGGGTTTTAGTCTTTAGTACTGCCGAAACTACTGCGAAGACTATTGCAACGCCTTTTTCCCATCTGTCCGTCCGTCGCTTTTTCAACTTCGGAACGGTTCACGATGGAGACATACGGCTTTCGACATTAGATACAGCGACCAAAAATGAGTTAAAAAAAAAACACGGCAAATTAAAACACTGTCGCTTCCTTATAGCTAATAGATTTTCTCGACGTAACTCAATGAAGTAATCACATTTGTTTGTAGCATTTAAAGGCTACACGAAAACACGCAACCATAAAAACAAAAGGATTTCGTTAATGACTCACATTAGTTTCATTTAAAATAGTGTCGACACCGTGTTGCATGGATGAACAGGCCTACTCGAACCACATTTTCCTGGTTAGCTGCTACTTATGAAATTAAAATGGCAGGTAAAAATTAGGCCTGTAAGCTGAAATTAGGCCATAAACCACGTTGCCATGGCAACGTCAAATCTTCACACCGTGTTGCATAAATGAATAAGCGTATTCTCGAACCCAACTCTCTGTTAGCTCCTATTTATGAAATTAAAACGGCAGGTAAAAATTATGCCCAAAAGCTCAAAATTAGGCAACTATTAAAAATTAGGTTGTCACGGCAACGTCAAAATCTTAGCGCCGTGCTGCATAAATGAACAAGCATACTCTCGGACCCAACTTTCCATTAGCTGCTACTTACGAAATTAAAACGGCAGGTAAAAATTATGCCTACAAGCTGACAATGGCCAAAATCTAAAACGGGCCTAAAAGCTGACACATTTTTCACTGGCAATTCTGATGATTACTCCTTTTAGATTAGATAAATAGAGAGGGCTGTTGCAGTGCGCGATGGAGGTGTGTGCCTCAACATTTTCGAAAGTGGCGGAAGTGGGCAGAAGACCGGTTGCGACTAGGTAGTCGCTGCAGCCGCTTGTTAATTGTTATATTTACGTTTATGAGAGTTAAATAACGTCCATTATGGAAATAAACAAGTGGAAATGGCCGTATTGTTCGTGTAAGCTATCATTTAGTTTATAATTATTTGCCGTCAAAATAAACGCTTTGCCCTATCATTGCACACACAAATTTCTAACCCTTCCGGGACACATATTGTAAAAGGTTTGCAGTTCGTTAACCTCAGTAAGAACAAATGTGCCAACTAGTTCGCCGGTGAATCCGTTAGGTTTGCAAAAGTGGCATATGGCGGCATCACGTAATTTAAGCTTAGTTTTTTCCTGTTTGCGTTAGACCGGCCATTGTTTCCATCAACAAAGCAACG
Source organism: Lithobius niger (assembly GCA_023313725.1). Classification (NCBI taxonomy): domain Eukaryota; kingdom Metazoa; phylum Arthropoda; class Chilopoda; order Lithobiomorpha; family Lithobiidae; genus Lithobius; species Lithobius niger. Next base: position 49,269 of record JAHWFP010025857.1, read on the forward strand.
GTTGACTCAGCTTTGTGGGAGTGGAGTTGGCGCCATTATTTTACGACCAAGTTGTAAACATAATAAATCATCCCAATATTGATGAGCGCAATAAAGAAAAAGCGTGTTCATGCTTTATGAAAAGCAATGCAATTTGATCATTAATTGGGTGTAGTTTTAGAATGTTTTAAAGGTACAGTTCCGGTCAAAAACAAAACGCCTTCGTTATACGGAAACACTTGCAGGATTAATGTATGTGACTCTGAACGAAAATGTTGATATCTCGAAAACTACTGGACAGAATTGAATGAAACAAAAACTGGGTTGCTTATTATGCTATCAGCTATATTTCTATACGTATTGCATGTAATGGTAAGCAGCCAAATATAATTGGCCGAGCGAGCAGCAAGAGTTGATAATAATAATATATCTCATAAATTACTGGATAAAATTGAACAACACAAAAACTGGATTAATTGTTATGATATATGCTATATTTCTATACGTATGACATGCAGTATTCAGCAGAAAATTATAATACGCAATTCAGTCTTTGTTTCATGAAAATCCTTCCACTGGTTTTCGAGATATCACCAGATACGAAGTTTTTCTCGCTCGGCCAATTATTTTCAGTCAGTTAACGTAGTATTTAATAAGGGTAGAAATACAGTATACAATCTAGTAAGCAGTTCGGTTTTTGTTTCATGAAAATCCGTCCAGTAATTTTCGAGATATCCGATTTTCTCCATGGTGGTTGTTACGACCCTCGTTATAACGAAAAAGGGCGTTTTTTTGACCGGAACTTTACATTCCGCTCAACGCCATTTTTCTCGATCCTCCACGTCAACTACGGCCCCAACGTTCTATTTACTCGCCGTTAGTCAATCCCATGCTAAAAGTCCGTTTTAAAATGTGGCGTCTACGAGATTATCTGTTGAATATTGGGAACAGATAATTGGGAACGACGTTTTATCTGTGTGTGTGCATGTAGTAATTTACAATCGTTTGCTGATAATTACCACGAGATCAAAAATCTAAAAGACTAATACTGTAAAAATTAAAATTATTTATACCACGGCTGTGACGTCACGCTAACTCAACGCCATGCTAAATTTCCGTAGGTTAAATCCCGTTAACCGTGAGCGGAAGTGTGCGTCATCGCAAAAAGAGTGGGTTATCAAGTTACCCCACACTTTTGCCGATAGCTCAACACTTTTGACACTTCCGGATCACGCGACGGGAACGCACACACCACAACCAAAATTATACAGCGTCGAATAACGTGACGCAATGAAAACGTACAAAAGGAATTACTTAACTTGCCGGGATATCCCAAATGAAATCCTTTACCTGCTAACGCTCACATGTCTGGCTTGCCCATTCCAAGTTTATTCCCTCCGTCTAGCTCTTCTCTCCCCCCCCCTCCACAACCTAAAATGGAATGACCTTCATTCCTATCGATACACCTATTAGGCTATTACCGGTGATTTGAAACAGTTCTCAAACTACAAACGCACAAAAAGAATTACTTACCTTGCCAGAATGTCGACACAATGTCCTTCTATTTCTGCTTCCTCACATATCGAAGTTTATTCTCTCCGAACAGAGCGAGCGAGCTAGCTTACCAGCCAAACCTTGAGAAACAACGCGTCGTTTAACTCCCACCCACCCCCCACATTCCACAAACTTGTGCGTAGCCTACAGTCTGCCTACCTGCCAAAGGAATTGTCCGTCTAACACCCACCTCCCCCTCCACGAACTAAAATGGAATGGCCTTCATTCATTTGACATAATATATTACCGTATTTCTTGAAGCAATTTTCACGAACACAAAATGTTTTAATTAAAAAAGAATTAGCTTGAAGTCCCAACCGTGATATAAATAATTTATTGTTTAAATCGAGCGGTTATCAATTTTTAACCAACCGGTGCGATTGTCCGGCTCTCGTATGCGTACTCGAGCCGGCCAATAATCGCACCCGTTGGTTAAAAACCGATAACCGCTCGATTTTAACCAAAAATTATTCCTTACGCAATAGATCGCCGAAGAAAAATTATACGAGTAGGCCTACTAGCGTAAAAAATTATAAAATGTGATGATAAAATGTGAAAAAATTTTGTGACAATACAATTTTTGCGTTCATGCTGTTTAATCTACTACGCCCAAAGCCAACTGAGATAGTAGCTGCGAGGAACGCAGCTATTATCTCATTATCGAAGTTGATCTTGTAATCATACGCCGAGTCTCGCGAAACGGTGCAATGGTAACATAACGCAGATGGCGATCTGCGTGTGGCTGTTATAAGGCAGGCGGAATGTACCTCTAAGTGTTCTATTTTCGCTATTGTGCTTCTTTTGCTCCTACTTCTTTAATTGTTTTAACTGGAATTTCCGAGTAATTTTTTTTAGCCTTTTGTGCATCGAAAGCTGAGAAGACTAAAGCAGCGACATTAGCATCTCGACATCATGTTGCATGAATGACTAAGCACCACTCGCCCAACTTCTCAAAATCTTGCGGTTTGCAAATTTAAAAATTGAACTGGCCGCTAGAAGTCCTTTATCGGTTTGCCCAGCCACCACCCTGATTTGAAACGTCACCTATACCACGCGCCATGACTGTTTGCTGTGACGTGCATATCGCGTGACTGGGTTAGTCCAATCAGTCGGCCAAACAGCCGTTGTTCTCGTTCGTCATTGGCTAACTCATGGTGACGTCACGGCAAACAGCCATTGCGCATGGTTTAAATACGGGGACGTGCACAGGCCCCCGAGAGGACTGGGGCAAACTTTTTCTGGGGACTTTTTTTTTTGGGTGTTTTATCCTCTTTTTACCCGCCTTTTGTAGGACTTTTACCATTTCTGTCCTTCTCTGCACCACTTTCTTCACCGCTATAATATTTTTTTGGAGTTTTTTAGGTTCTTTTACAACACCGTTCCACCGAAACAGGGCACTTTTTCAGAAAAAAAGGGGCGCTTTGCCCCGAGGGCATGAGCTTGACCCCCCCCCCCCCCCCCGTGTGCACGTCCCTGCCTAAATACGTAATCAAACGTAATTATTTCGCCGTTTGACTTCGTTATATAAATTACTTTCAAGAAAATTTTACTTCGTTGGTAAAATTGAATGGACCTACTGAGTTGGCCGTTTTATTTGCTATTAGTCCTTCTGTTAGCCCATTAGTACAGGCATTATACAAAATGACCTCTCACTAATTGCAACAGAAATTCTAACAACTGTTCAGTAAGGGTCCTCTTTGACATACATAAAGTCCTCACGAATCCTAAGTCATCCAAGCCACCATCTTGGAAAAAATGGCGTCCAAAAATGTTTTTTTTCCCCTTAAGTCTGTAACGGTTAACCGCATCGAAAATTTACAATTGTATAGTTAATGAGCATCAAATTCTCTACAAAAAAGGTTCTCTTCATTTTTTTGCTGTCTGTAACGGTTTGGCCAAAAATCGGAAAATTTAAATATGGAGGCCAAGATGGCTGAAAAATAATATATCGACCATATCTTCACTTATGGAACAGACAGGGTAATCATTTTGGCGTTTAATACGTTTACGGGTCAGGAAATACTAGAAACGGATTATCTTGTTGATAAAATATATGCCCTCTTTTTTAGGGGCTGGTATCACAGTGGTTCGATTTTTCACTTATTTTCAACTTTCAACTGCTATTCTGCCGTTTCTGATTTAGGTGGAAGACCCCAATTAGATTCATCGAAAGGTGGGAATGTCTTCTTTGCATCAAGGGTAATTAAATGGGTTTGTCATTGTTAGGGATCGAGCTACGCCCTTTTTTTAGGGGCTGATTTCACAGTCACCGTTCGATTTTTCGCTCATTTTCAACTTTCAACTGCTATT
>JAHWFP010025857.1:68111-86422 GCA_023313725.1 Lithobius niger
GATCGATACCTAAGACGCCATCTTGGATTCTTCATTCGATAAAGGTCCATTAAATTATAAAACAAAAATCTAACTAAAGGTTACGCTTAAAAAAATGCCAGGAACCAAATCTAGTTTACCATTGCATTACGCGATTTTAAATGAGGGTCCTTACAGCACAATAAATTTGCACAACTGGAATAAAGTACTGCTAAGTAGTTTTGATTTATCGCTATGGACGATTGCTAACCACGACGATTCTGATTGGTTCTCATCGGTCTCGCATAGTAACCAAACACGGCCAGAACCAACAGAAAGAGGAAGATATGTACTGCAGGCAAGCCAGCCTTGCGTCAAGAAGATTTTCTTTCATAAAATTGTAAACCCGAATGAAGATGATCTAAGAAAGATTTGAAAGAATTTGGGCTTCTAACTACGTAACAAGTTGTGCTTAGTATCCATAAAACTAATTTATCTAAAAAAAAATTGAAATTTAATGAATTTATTTGCCCTGCCGAAGTAAACGAAAAATTATCAATATCTATTCAGATTATCATTCAGCACTGAAAACAAACCAAGTAACATTGAAACAAATCCATGACATTTCTGTAAGCGTGTTATTGATTTTGAATCATCATTACGTCTATCATCTTGATTTGTTCTAAAGTTTCATTTTTTTTTTCTAAACACGGTAACTGAAAAATTTTGAGTTACGATGCTGGCAATGTCATCAGTGAAAAACCGACGAAACCTTCGAGTAGAAACTGAAACGTTGAAAAAGTTTGGCCAAGTCGTCACGGAAAAAAACCGGTTGCCCAGCTTACAAAATCCGCGAAATGGCGGACATTTCTCACGTCAGATTTTTTACTTGGTGGCATACACAGAAATTTTGTTCGGGAGAGGGGGGGGAGACGGGGAGACGGTATGACAAATGTAATTCAGAAAGGTGGGGGGGGGGGTTGCTTTACGTTCCTCAAAGCCCTTTAAAACTGTTTCCTGCGTTCCTCGAAGCCCTGTAAAACTCTTTCAAAAGCCATTTTCAGTTTTCAGAAGTATTTCAACTGCATCACTGTATCTACTGTTGCCGAAGTTTTGGTTGGAGTGGGAGAACTTACCATCGGTCAACCTCCCCCTCGGGGGCGCCATTGTAGGTTAACTAGAACGTCGTACAACACTACTGCAAATTAGATGTTCGTAATGCACGTGCCGCCCCGCTAACACAGCCCCCCCCCCCCTTTTGTAGGGGGAGATGCCCTATTGGTCAATAAAATTGTGAAAACAACCATTAAAAAAGGCTATTTATGCGGGCGTCGGAAAACTATGGCTAGCCTTTATTTCAGATTTCCACTGAAAATGTTGCTTTTTTGCCTTTAGGGGGGGGGGGGGGGAGGGGGATCGCCTGTCTTAATGGGTTTTGATGTCACGACAGTCGGTACAGATTCGTTGTGCTGAGTAATTTTAGAAGCTTTTCAACCTATATTATTGACCTCGACCGAGTTCACCTACTTTAAAGAACCTTGAGAATTTATATTTTGATTAATTTAGAGAATTACGATAGCTTTGCTTTTGACGTCGTTTACGCCTAATGTTGCGCACATAGGAAAATGTCTTTTTAGTTTTTAATAAACTGTGTAAGACCAAATCTACTAATGTGTTTTACTTCTAGACTACAATTGGTTTGCTCGTTGTTGTCGTCATGAACCTATAGTAGGCTGAAGAAGTTGGTCTGATAGGTGACTATAGCAAGGGGATGTTCACTAAGTTGCTGCCATTCAGTGTTGGCCAGGGTAGTGTGATAGACTACCAGCGGCTATGGGATCGACGGCCTGGCTTATACTGGACATTATCTCTGCTCTGTTCCCTGCGGTGAACGGAGGTTCCCAGTTCAATCCCTCCGGTTTTTACGCTCCCTCTCCGAGCGTGATCAGACAGGAAATAAAAGCCATGAAAAAAAAAACCTGTAAAAAAAGCATATGGAAATAAAATATGCAGGAAAAATATCACAGAAAAAATCCACCCAAATAATCTTATTCAAGCCAATTGACTCGCCATAACTTGTAATCATAACAACAAAAACAATAAAACCCATCAAATGTTTTGCTCCTTTATGTGGTTTTTCCTTTGGCCTTTTTTTGTGTGGCGTGTTTTTTTTTTTTTTAACTAATGACGTAGAACGAAATACTTTCCCAATGTTTAGTTTGCTTGCAGGTCGTAGCTCGTAACTTGTGAATTTAAAAATTGCATAATGGTCTGTTGTAAATAAGTTGAACGTGTCGTAATGCTAAATAAATTTCTCGAGAATATGTGAAATGCATATTGTAACGTGTGTTCAATGTAGAAGCCAAACTTGAAGTAGTTAAACCTTATTTCATTAATGCGGAATAATCATGACAAGATTTGGGTTACATTATTACGTTCTTTCTCAACACAAGAATCAACGGGAATAGAACACCGGGTTCTGAAGCCCCTGACTTATATATGCTCCGGTCGGATCCAGAGCTCCACCGGACAACCAATCAGCTCGTGAGTTCGTTAACCAATCCAGTTCATGGTTACAAAGTGTTCACCAATCGTGGCCAACAATACTTGGCCACGTTCTCCTGCACGTCCGCTCATGGTTTTGGCGCAAAACCTGAAAGTCCTTGCCGTTGCACAAGTGATTTTGGCGCCAACAAGAGTCAACCACAACACAACAGAACACAGGTAAGTACGAGGGTGAGCCAATGTCCGTTACAATATGTACTCTACAGAAGCTGCTGGACACGGCGGAGATGCTTCTGCTATGAAGCTCTCTGTTGAGGGCCGCAACCATAAGATATTTCAGTGCCTCGGAAACTGCTAGGGAAGACAGCAGCTCTCCCCAGACCCCGATCTGGCTTAGTTCATACTAACCCTCCGAAATTTTTTCCTGTCTGCGCCACTGGGCAGCCTAGACGGAGGTAATGCCAGTAGAATTACTTTTTGTGCCGACTAGTTTTTTATGACTGATATTTTAAACAATTTGTACCATTAACCAGTGATGGCGAATTTGAAACAAATATGAAAGAGTAAAGGATTTTAAATCTGGCGCCTCATTAACGTCTCTTCCACCCCCCCCCCCCCCCCGTCCCCCGCCACCGCCACATCACTAACCCGATAGGCTAAAAAGGTGCATTTAAATGTCTCATCAAAATAACGTCGACTATGCATCGTCGTATTTCTTACTTCAAAAAAGGCTACTAACGAAAACGTCTCGCATTCAAAAGCAACTATTTGTTTTAATTAGGTATGAAATACGGCTAAGTTTGTATTTCCAGATTTTCCACCAGTGTGTATTCGAATATACATTATCTCATGTTCGTTAAATAAGAAATTCCGCACTACCAACTTAATTTAAGGAACGATCGGCAGAAAGAATCCATATCTACGCTACAACAAGATTCACTCACCAGAAGTTACATTAGCAGAATACTGTTTTTATAGGCTTCTCGTCATAAAGATACTAAGACAGTTCTTCCGCCGGGGCGCCCCCCCCCCCCCGCCCCTGTTTGCACAAAAGACAACTAAACGTGAGCGAAAATATCAAGGGCAGCCCAATCACTTCTGAAAACGAATTCCGAAGTTACCATAGAAAAATGCACTTAAACAATAGATTTAGAACCACATTTTTAACCTAGGGTAAACTTCAGTTTAAGAATTTTACTACGATTACGGGACTTAAAACTTCTCACTGCTTTCTCACTAGCAAATGTAGCAGAAAATCTTACAAATCATAACACGATGTGTCACACTAAAATATACAATCGGCGTACTGTATTTCGATTTAAAATGTGCAATGGATAATCATAGACATACAGTATAGCTAGGCTGTGTCAGTATGGCTCAGCAGTAGGACCTCGGCCTTTGATTTCAAAGGTCGTGGGTTCGATTCCCGCTCAGGCAGTCTGACATATAAGTCTAAAAGGCAACGTAAGTAGGTTTGCATCCGTATATATTTAACCAATATCGAGCCCATTGGTTTTCCGTCTAGTTTCAACCATTATCTTACACTTTCTTGTGTGTTCCTTTCGATTTCACTGGTGTGTGGCGCTATGTTTACACGTATATGTGTGCGTGTTAAATGCTGCCTATGGACGTTTCCTTTTAAAGGCCGTGTCAGTATGGATCAATGCTAGGACCTCGGCAGTAGGACCTCGGCTCAGGCAGTCTGACATATAAGTCCAAAAGGCAACGTAAATAGGTTTGCATCCGTATAGACATATATGCCTTAGCACAATCTTTACCCTTGAGGACTTTTCTCCGCTATGAACATGGACCATCAACAAAATAACTGCACTCTCTGAGCAAACATTTTCCGTCTTAGTCTTGGACTATTTTCACGATGTTTATAAAGCTGAATTTCCCCATCTATCCAATTCTTGCAGTTGACTCGGAATATCTCACGTTTTTCTTGAAGCACGAGTTTCACAATAACAAACCACGTTACGGCGTTCCTCGTAACCAAAGTGCTTCGTGATTGGTTAGACATAATATCGAAAAGAGTTTAGAATATAGCTTTATTAATTTTATTCGTTTGAGAATTAATAATAATAATAATGTTTGGTTTGTCACACCCGATATGGTGTGAAGGGAGACGGCTGGACCAAAGTCTCTGAAGCCGGTCCCACGCACAGTTATTTACCGGGGCGGAGGTAATGTGGGCAGACAAAACTCTGGTCTCCTCAGAAATGGTCTCAGGTCCAACTCGTCAAGTCCACGTCTGAACATCCGATGGGAGGGAGACTGGCTAATTTAGATGGCAGCGCATTCCATGGTTTGACAATTCTGACCGCAAAGAAAAAACTAGATCGAATGTCCAGGCAGGTTTTAGGTTTGACCTGTTTAATTAATATAGTGGTCCCGTGGTTTTTTTTCCTTTCGAGAGTTCAAAGAAGCGGACGTCAATTGGAAGATAATAATCCCCTAATAATCTTAAAAGCCAAAAATAGATCGGCTTTCAGTCGTCGTAATTCAAGGGATTCCAATCTCAAACACTGTAGGCGTGTGGGATGTGGACGGTTTTGAAGACCCGCCAAGGAGCGGGTAAAACAATGCTGAACGGATTCGATGTGATTAATGTCTCCCAGCAAGTGTGTGGACCACACCGAATTAGAATACTCCAAGAGCGGTCTGATATAAACTTGAAAAGCGAGGACTAACGTCATTGTGTTTCCCGAAACAAATACACGCCTTATGATGTGGAGTCGACCAAGGGCCGTGTTCACAATATAATCACAATGTGAAGATTGTTTGAGGGTAGAGCAAAAGCACAATTCCTAAACTCTTTGATTAGATACGGCTGGTAGGTTAAGAAGATCAATAAATTAGTTAGGTTGAATTTCCAATATGAAGAGTTTAACATTTCGTTTGTTTAATTGGAAGTTGCCATACGGTCGACCACTCAAGGATTCCATTATTTCACCCTGTAATCGGGATATGCTATCGTTGTCCAACATTGGGATATGACGAAGCCAGTAATCAGCAAACTTGCTTTGCAAGCAGAATTAAGAGATGGGGGGGGGGGGGGGGGCGTTTAAGAATAAAAATTTATGAATAACAAATAACACTGAGAACCCACAAACACGCTGGAAATGCTACTGAAGTTGTAAAAAGCAAAAAATATGAAGCCCCATCTAGTTTTTTAGATCCACACCAGTGACAAGAATTGCTACTTTAGTTCCAAGAGTGGTCGAGGCGAGTCTCTGTGCTCGGTCAAACGATAGGGCATCCCCAACACAGTCTGTTACCTATAGAACTCTTTATGTACCCGTGACATTATCCAGTGTGTGATTACAGTATTGGTAATTTATTATGTATTTTTTCTTTAATATTTGACATTTGCCTGTGTGTGTGTGTGATTGCACTATTGTGTATGTACGTAACTAACACGTATGAATTTTTTCTTCATTGTATAGTAATTTACGGTTATTTTTGTACTGGGCTCCTATAAAGCTTTCTACGTATTTCTTAAAATTGTGTTTTAACTAAAGCCCGTCTTCTTCCTCTTCTTCAGCTTTGTACTGCTTTGGTGACCAAAACAGGGCTGCGTTTGGCAAAGTGATGGCACCAATAACCAGTGTGTCGACAAGGCCTGCCTTCCTCCTTCCTTCTTTAGATTTGTACGGCTTTGTTAGCCAGAGTAATGGTAGATTTGGCAGAGTGTGGGCGTAAAGAACGACTGTGGGTTGACGAGCCCTTGCTTCCTCTTTCATTCTGTAGGTTTATACTGTTTGCTGGCTAGAATAAGGCTGGAGTTGGTAAAGTGTGAGCGTAAATAACCATTGTGTTGTCGGTTCTCCCTTTCTTGTTGGGTAACAGGGCTTATGGCGTAATAAAGCTTCTTCCTCACTTCAAGTTCGTTTAAATGTGAATTTAAACAATACTGTAGTCGGGAAGCAAGACACGCAGTTTCTACTACAATCAACCCGTTATTAGAAAACAAAACTCCTTCCCCGCTTCAACAACCCATACAAGGGCGTCAATCAAGGGGGGGGGGGGGGTATAGGGTTCATTCATGTTTTCTTTTGATTTTAGGAAGCACGAACCTAAACTGGATTATCTGCCCACGACGATGAGGGGGAACCATTTAGCAGGAGAAATTCAAGCAGTAAACCTAAGATATTTAATATGCCACACACAATCGACATAGAATGAATGTATTTATTAGGGCTAAGACCCTGCGTCATGCACCCGCTGTAAACCTATTACAAAATTAAAATCCTAAGAGCAACAAAGACAAGAAAGCAACAAAGCAAGAAAGACAAAGCAAGAAAGCAACAAAGTACAAGAAAGACCACAAAAACACAGCCCAACTACCACCGTACACAAAACACCGCCCACTGTGTTATACACTGTACCACACTCACCTGACACTACAAATCAAATATACAGCAAAACGAAGTTTGAAGAATGAAGCACTGTGACAGACAACTCTGGGAGCCCAGTAATCAGAGACGAACCCCAGTTGAAGCACCAGTTGCTCGGAATCATGCCGCAGAAACCGCTTCTGTTGCCAAAAGCAGAGCAGGAAAGGTCGGAGCTGCAGCAACCCACCACGTTACCTTTACACGCTCAAGATCACCTATATTTAAAAGACTTAACGCTCGGTTTCACGTAGCATGCTGGACGCGTCGTCCAAGTGTTGCGCTGAACTGAAAGCACGAAGAACGAAAAACCCCAATCGTAGCATTGATTAGTGTATGCGAGATGCACAAAAACGTGATATCTTCTCATTATTATTAGATTTACCGGTGTTGCAGCGCTAAACGAACATTATTTTACGGTAATGGTGACTATTCTTGAAGTCTTCGGACGATTTACTGCTACGTCAAAGGATCGTTTAACATATTTTTAATGAGAATTGAAAACGCCGTAGCGTATCATACAGTACAATACACACGTACCTTGGTTGCTCTACTGCTTGAAATTCATGAAATTAAACCTCCGGAGGCTTTGTTTTGTCGTCGAATGAAAAAAGAGGTACGTAGCATGAAGCCATTGTTGTTAAACTTTAATAATTTGGTGTCAATGCAGTGTTTTAAGTTTAAAATCCGCCTATCGCGTGTTACACGTACCTTTCACAGTTCAGTCCGCATGTTAGAGCAGTTCATTTTTGGGGTGTAAGTAGCGCGACTGGTGGCAGAATCGGTAGCTAGCTGGACGACGCGTCGAATTTCTAACGATACATCCAGGTTGGCTTGACACGCTGCACGTCAAATCTTTTACAAAGCAGGAGATGGTGCTCCACGGTCTCCTCCACTCCACACATACTACAAAGAGCCGTCTTGACCCACCCTCACGTAATGGTGCTGTTTCTAAACTAGAGGGATGTCTAAGGGAAGTGAGGAAAACTGTTTCTTAACTCGAGGAGACTGATCCAAACTCCTCCCACGTGACGTCATGAAGCTGAGATGCTGCTGAGGAAAGTGAGGCAAGTTTTTTCTCACTCACTTACTGATCCAACATGGCTGCCATCAAGCATTAGTAGCTGAGATGGTGGTGTTTCTAAACTGTAGGAAGTGAGATATGGAAAATGTCTAAATTTAGAAACAAATTCCAATTAAACATAGATTAATAACCATTTGTGTTATGTTCTTAATAACATTTCTCTTGCTGAAAATAGATGTGGCAGCGATTATTGCTAATTTTTCTAATGTTGAGAACGACAAGTGAGGCAGTGGTGGTTCTAAACTGATCGGTTTTGGTGACGTTGAGAGGCGTGGCTTAGAGGAATCCAACTTACTCTTCCCTCTAGTTTAGAAGCACGCCCATACCGGTGTGACTGCAAAAGCGAATGGCCTTTCCACAGGAGTGGTAAAAAATTCTCGCAGCCCAATCGGAAATGGAGTCCATAGCCGACGCATCACTGCACCGTCCTGGGGTGAATACCGAACAAATCCCTACCCGTCGTTGCTACCCACCACTCCTCATTCCACATGCTCAGAGTCCAAGTATGGAGGATCGCAAGTTCGACCTAACCGTCTGAACCAGAGAGAGAGCCTAGTCACATGACCACCCATGGCTTCCTTAACTTTACCATCAGCTTGATCATTGCCTGGACACCCATTACGCCCTTTAACCCACCGCGTTGCCACTACTGCTGTTTGCGAGGCACCCACAGCTTCCAACATATGATATAAATGACTGGATCACTCGCACTGAAAGTCGTCACGGAGCACTTACACAAGCCTAGACCTGACAACGAGTCGGTCGCAATGGATAAGGACGGGAACCCCAAATCCAAGGCGACATAGATTTGATGTGATTTTTATTATGCGAGAAAACGGCCCCAGGCCACGCACCCCGTATCAGATTAATACAAAGAATTCCATTTCACTCACACGCACACACTCATCTCAAACCCAAAACTACCGGGCAACAACAACTGGGTACAAAACACCTCTCTCGGGGGCGTAGACAAAACAATATGACTCAACAATCAAGCTCAAAGACTTATAGTCATTAAGGTTTATTATTAAGAATACTTAACTTTCAGTAATACTAGGAAACAGGCTTTGGGCCTATTGTAGGCGGAGCGTAGAAAAATTTATTTTAAATTTGTATTTCCTCTCATTATAATGGCTTTGCAATGTTTCTAATGGTCCTTAAAAAGCTCGGGGCAATATTCATTCGGCTACAGTTGAGCTGAAGCTTTTTGCTGGTGTTTTTTACATTTTAGCTAGGCTACGTTTCATATTAATTTTAAGATACTTTCGTTTGCACCCATATTTAGTATCCGTTTCGTTATTTGCAGCCTCGTTGCGCCGTCGCCGCCGTTGTAAAATACAACGTTAGCCGCCGTGGTTAAGCTAGCAAAGAACGTGCCACCGTCAATAATGCTTACATTGTTTATATTTATTGCAGAGTATCTTTCCTAGATTTAAAATATTAACAATAAAGCATTTTTTTTTTTTTTTTTTTTTTTTTTATTCTTTATTTGAGCCTATTGGTCTCGCACCATGCGCTCACGATAAACATAGCTAAACACTACGACAAACTACACTACTACACACATATGCCATAACTCAACTCAACTCCACCCACTAGCAAACCCCAGAGACCAGCCTCCGGGCTGGTAAGAAAACTATCAACACTCAAAACGACCCGTCGCCCTACAAAACCTGATAACAGCACGTAAAGTGCGACGAGTGCTGACATTGTCTGGATGGACCACAAGAGCAGCGCTGTTCCCCCCTAAAAGTGCAATAAAGCATTTAATTGCAAGCTAAACAATCACCAGTAACGATAGTACTTCACAACAATCAAAAGATTCGAAACATCCGCGGCTCTCTACGCTGCCTTCTACGACAATGTTGAAGCGCACACCTCTGGCACGTACTGCAACGCCAAACGCTAATTTTTTTTTAAATTGGAATTATTACAATTGTTGATCAGCCGGTGTTAGGTTGGCTGTGAACATAGATCCTAATTTTAAGCCTAATTGTTAGTTCCGTTTTAGTTTCGTAAGCGACAACAGTAGAGAAAGGCCTATTGGGTTCGATGTTAGGCCTATTTATTCTGGCAACAAGGGATGGAAAGTGTAGTTTCCATAGCAATCTAGAAATGTTGAAATTACAATACGAAGCCAATTATTGTTCTGTGTTGTGGTATAAATACGTAGTCTGCTGTGTACTGTCGTATTATATGAACGGTTTCCTTCTGCAGCGGCGATTTGATGTTTCAAATTTGGGATTCCCGATGATAGCGTCAACGCCACTTTGGTTGCCATGTTGGCTGAATTCCTGCCAGCATTCTTTTTTACATGAAACGAATGTGAGTCGTTAACGAATGAATCCTTCTGGTTTTTTTCCCATTTGCTTGTCTTCCTCTAGTGGTTAAAGTGTTATGATCAAATGTTATTATTTCGTTGAGTTATGTCAAAAAAGATTGTTAGCTGTAAGGAAGCTACGATGATTTATTTTGGCTTTTTTTTTTAAGTTTCACTTGATTACCAACAGCACATTGTATGCTTCGTCGGAATTCCTTAACTATTCACGATTCCAAATTTACTATGGTGAGTGTTAGAAATACATTCGAAAATTTGTTATTTCTCCCGTAATAATTGTTCGATTTACGTCAAATTTTGGCTCAGCAATACTGTTTGGGGTATCAAGCGTTGTACCAAATTTCACTCCAATCCGATCTTTTGTTTGGGCTCCACCCAGACTAAAAATGTGCAACCAACAGACCAACGGACCAACCAACCAACATTTTGCAATTTGGTGTCCGTTATAGGCTTCGCTTCGCTCGCTCGCTCCGCCAATAACACAGTCGTATAGAGCAGTGACACGACGTAGTATTATTGTATATAAATCTATGCTGGAGCCTTAATGGATTAGCTGCAAGGGGCACTGCAGAGAGAAACAGAAGGGCGTCATACTGAAGCCGATGCTGTGAAGAGTGATTTCTTAGACCTAAAACGTGCGATTTTTGTTGTTGAAGAAAACAACGTTATTTTAAGCCTAAGAAATCCGCTCTTCCGTTGTTTTTCCCCCATTTTTATGTAGTGCACCTTGTAGTTATGCCCTTCAAAACCCACACTGGTGCCAATATGGCGGCAAATGTCACTGTTCTATTCCGACCATCAAATACCTAATGTGCAACCATTGTTACTGTTCGAGGCTATCTGGCAGCTGGCTTGCTTCACTGACAGGCGTATTCAAGTGTTGGTGAGGCTAATGGTGAGAGTACGGGTAAAACGAATCTATAGAAACACCCTCAGATGTGACTACACTCACATTCGCTTCAGTGGTTGTACTAAAATAGGTGATCCGTAACATAGATGTTTGTACTCACATTTGCTCTCTCACACTCCTACTTGAATGGATTTCTGGAATACGGCTGTAAGTCATGGTTTTTCGATCAGCGTCCTTTACCCAAACAGGGACGTTTTTACGCCCCCCCCCCCCCCCCCATGTTTGGCCAGTTGGCAAATCAGTCGGCAAAATTACATAATTTTTGGTCGGTCGGCAACATTATATAATTTTATTTTTGCTAGATGGAAATTATTTGGTCGTGCCACCTTGTCAAAATGATAGTAAAAAATTGTAATATTCTGTGAAATTGTTTTGACGTAAAGAACTACAACTACGAGTGCTACTACGTGTTCGTGATGTCGTCAAGTAAATGCCTCGCAGTAAAAGTAAGGCTTATGTCCCTTTCGTGTGCAACAAATAAAGGTGAAGAGTTGGTTCGCTAAGTAAAGATGAGTCTGACATCACCCGGGGTTGTAAATCCTCCTCGAAAAAAAATAAAGATGGATTGCATCATGTGTAAAAGCCATTTCTACAACAACTATCGAAACATGCTCAAACAAAGTTATCATAGTGGACAAAGGGTGCCTGTGAAAGAAATCGAGTTTCCCTCAAACCCTTTTTGAACTTGTAGTGAATGGAGAAAAAGAAAAGACCTAACCAGCAGCACTCGGCTACAAACGTCAGACTTGGGAAAAGGTTTAAATACGGAAAGCCAAAGGCTCAACAAGAGTTAAATAAAATCAGATGCAAACCTATTCACGTTGCCTTTTGGACTTATATCTTTGGCTGCCTGAGCGGAGAATCGAACCCACAAACTTTGAAACCAAAGGCCGAGGTCCGCTCAGCCATACTGACACGGCCAAAAGGAAACGTTAAATGCTGCCTACGTAGGTATCCACAAGGCCTAGGGCATTTTGAATGCTATTTTAATAAGACTATAATATTCTTGTTGTTGTTGAAAATTATGCTCTCACCTAGATATCGAACCAGTTAAGCAATCTTCAAATTTTATAGTTTAAAATGGAGGTATTGACAAGGGCCAGGGGATTTTGAACGTCATTTTGAGACTACAATGAAACTACCTACGACCTTTGAAACCACAGGCCGACGTCCTACCGTTCAGCCGTACTGACACGGAACAAAAGGACACGTCCATATAAGCAGCATTTAACGTTTCCTTTTGGCCGTATAAAATTTGAAGATCGGTTAACTAGTTCGATGTTTAGGTGAGAGCATAATTTCCCAAACAAGAAGAAGAACAACAACAACAAGGATATGTCTCATTAAAATAGCGTTCAACATGCCCTAAGCATTGTGCATACCTACGTTTTAAGCTATAAAACTTGAAAACCGGTTCATTGGTTCGATCTCTAAGTGAGCGTAAAATTTCCCCAACAAGTAGACCAACAATAAGAATATTGTAGTAACATTCAAATAGCGTTCATAAGGCCCTAGGCCTTCCTCATACCCACATTTTAAGCTATAAAATATGAAAATCGGTTCAATGCTTCGATTTCCAGGTGAGGGCCTGGAGGCCTGAGGCCCGTGGAGGGCAAACGGGTTCGATTGTTGTCATTAAAAATTGTAATGGGGTGAAATAATTATAACACAACCCCAAATACCTAATTTCGTTGATCTATGTTAATTGTAGGGAACTATAGGTTTTCAAAGTTTGCTGTTTAACTTGGAAGTTCATGCTGAAGCTTACGTATCGTGGTCCTTTATGTTGACCGTCATTCTCATTCCAGCAATGCAACTTTATTCCCGGTTGCCAAACTTATCAACGCCAACCAGTCAGTCTTACAACACATAGTATTGTGACCGTTTAACCCCCGGGGGAAGGGGGGGGGGGGGGGCGTCAAAAAATATTAACCCCGGCCGTGCTTATTAGAGTTCGTTTGCGCACGAGAATTTCAGAAAATTGGACAGGAGGAGGCGGCGGCGGCGGCGGCGGCGGAGCGGCTAACAATGTCAAAATGTTACAATGCTGCAACATGTAACAATAGGCGAGGCGCACAATATCGGATTATAGCTCACTCGAACAAGATGCAACGATGGTTGGGTGTCGGGAAACTAACATTGTCGTTGTTTGAGTTAGCTAGCTCGTTGTGGAGAACCAAAATTAAATGGTCTTGATTTTTTTCTTAAATCTTCAAGTTTTAAACCATAGGGTGCGAAGTCTTACGGCCTCAATATTGGGCGGCCGACATGACTGAGTGACTCATTTACTTTTTGCGGGCTTCGGGAAGCCAGTTGAATTGTTTCCGCGATTGTTGCCACGATACTGAAACAATCCTGAATCAACTACTCATCGAGATGACGCATGCTAAATCCAGAAATACGCTAATGTGTTGCCATCAAATAATAATCATGGGACAAACCTTCGGCGGAACATAAACATAAGTATCCATTTCTAATGTTCCCTTTTTTCGAAAACAAAAATCGGTGGACAGTGAACACATATAAAATGGAAGCGAAAAAAGCCAACAAAAACAGCTTCGCGGTTTAGAAAAAAAACATTAAAGCACGTATCCCCATACTCACAGCCCTGAATGTACACGAATAAAAAAGGAATAGAGTTTACTCGAACGCAACGAACTATAATTTGAACTCCAATTCGCAAAACGTAAACCCACAAACACACACAAAATAACGCCATAATCAGCAAAACGCTACAAAATTGAAAGATAAAAAAGCATACACAAAATGAACACAAATTATAGTTCAAATTATAGTTCGTTGCGTTCGAGTGAACTCTAATCCGTTTTTATTCGTGTACCTTCAGAGCTGTGAGTATGGGGATACGAGCTCTAACGTTTTTTTTTTCTAAACGGCCAAGCCGTTTTTTGCTCAGTTGATTTATTTTCATCCCTGAATGGCTTTTGACTGCATATGATTACGAATTTATTTTCATGTTTTAACGCACTTCTTTTATGTGCATTTTTCTGTAGGACAAAAACTGTAACAAACAGCAAAAATAGATTTCCTTGACACTCGAATAAGTCGGCAAATTTCTGGTTGACACCCCTCCAAATTTTAGCCTTCCCGACGTCCCTGTACCCAAAGGACGCTAATGGAAAAGCCATGCCTAAGTTCAGCACTCAGTACTTTCCCACCACACTTCGTAACAAGTCCTCTCTCCACTGAAATTCATTTGGCCACTTAGAACCTAGTTTCTGGAACTAGAAACAAGCCTTTGTCCCGAGAAAAGCTTGCTCCGGGGGGGGGGGGGGGACCATTTCTCCCTGAGGCCATGAAAAATAACCACAACTAAGACCGTAAACAAGAAAATCAAAGAACGACAGGATATGAGTATAACTACATTTATTTATTGTGCTTTGAATTTTATGCAAATACACAACACGCACAATTAGAATGTGCTTTCAGTTGAATTGGCTGGTGGCACGACTCCAAGATTTTTGCACATTTCCTGGTCAGTGTCTTTTAGCTGCAAACCTGTCACCCCTTTGTTGGCCAAGAGTTTGAGGCCGTGGGCTACAAGATTTTCGCTTTCTGGAGTTTTACACAATTCTGGCCGTGTACACTCAGCAATCAGGTGCGCTAGAACAAAGTGAATGATAAAATTCGATGTAATACTACATCAGTTTGACTCGAAATATATTTTCGTACCTATCCCATGACATACCTTGAAAAATCAGACCGACGACGCACTGGGATTATGTAAAGTTTTACCTCAACCTCCCATGTTAAAGCCGAAATTTCGATGCTTAATTTTCCTGCTGTCTTTCAATATTTTCCACCCAAATTTAGTATCCAAGCTTTATTGGACCTGATGAGCACGTGTCCGAATATTTATTAATTTCCGATTTGACACATCAGACTGCTGGACTTGAGCTGGAATCGTAATTTTTCATTTTTGCTGCTTCTTGTTCTTCTTAGCATGACACGTTTCTGCTACGCTCTATACAGATCAAACTTGTCCTATAAAGCTGGTTCTTGGCTTTTTTTTTACGGTTATTGCTCTGTAGTTGTGCCCTTTCCATAAGGCTTTTTCTAATTGGTCGAGTATTTCAGAGGTTATGGAGCTATAAACGACTGGATTGATTGGTTTACATTGTTTTAAACATTATTATTATGCAACAATGCCAATCGGCAAACGCCAGCTGCAAAACGTAGACTGAAGATTAAAGGGTTTGTTTCTATTGGTTTGTGCAAATCGTAATTGATAAAGATATGAAACATTAAAACAAGCTAATCTAAATTGCAATGCACCAAAGTAGCACGAGTTAGAAAACAAAAAAGAACTCCTTTAATGCTCGAGGTAAGGTTTAACTGGTCCGAAGTCAAAACAGCAAAGGAACATAAATAAACTTTCCTGTAAGGTTTCGGATACGCAGTGTTGCTGTACTGTTTAGTCCGCGTGAAACCTTACTGCTGTATCCAAATCATTATACTCGTTGATACAATTATAGCTAAACTGTCCGCAACCTATCTTGAGTTCTCCCCAGAAAGAACACAGATAATCGATTGTACGTTTTTGGTAGCAGAGTGCCTTGTTTATATCCAAGATGGTTACAAAAACAATGGCGGCCGTCGATTAAAGCCGACCGCTTCAGGGAAACGTAGCCGCTCATAAACTACCTGCAGGACTCAAGATACGCCGCGCACACAATACAGCCAACATTAAAAATTTTTCCTGCCCAAACAAGAAAGGATAATGTAAGGGTACACGCTTGACTTCTTTGGGCTAAATTTTTCAGATTATTCAGTCAAGTCGTCTACTGTCCGTTCATAACCTAAACTGATGATACGTATATCATTTTTCAAGATTTTAAAGCACTTTTCTAGGCATGGAATTTCATTGTAACTTTCCAGGACATTTCCAGGCTTTCAAAGACTCGTACGAACCCTGAGTTACCTGTAGGGCTGTGCTAAGCACACTAAGTCCATTAGTTTTTTACCATTTTCCAGCGATGTCGTTTAGCTAAGTAGAAGTCACCAATCATTTGCAGACTGTGGTGTTCAATAATAAAAATGTTAAAAACATTTGAATACAGCAGTAAAGTTTCATGTGGAATAAACAGAACGGTAACACTGCTGTATTTGAAGCCTTACAGGAAAATTTATTTGTGTTCCTTTGCTAGTTTGACTACGGATCTGCTAAACCTTACCTTATAGTGTCCACGGCCTATCTTGAGTTCGCCCCAGAACGACACAGATAATCCATTGTATGTTTTTGGTAGCAGAGTGCCTTGTTGATATCCATGATGGTTACAAAAACAATGGCGGCCGTCGATTAAAGCCGCTCCCTCCAGGAAGACGTAGCCGATCATAAAATACCTACAGGACTTAAGATAGGCCGCGTAGACAATAAACATCAACGAGTTGGTTTTTGTTTTCTATTATAATTTATTAAGTTAGCGCGGTAGATAGTTTACACAGTTCTTATGACTCTTGGCCTTTGACTGTGATCTTTTCCAAGACCAGCACAACGTCTTCCTGAATAATAGCTACATAGAGGTCGGAGGAGTTGGCGATTTGAGGGGTGATGACTTTGGAATATACACTCTAAGGTCATTACGGTAGTAACTTCTGAATTATATGCCGTAGGTGAGCGGTGTAATTGCAGAGAACTATAATGCAACGAAAATGCAACAAAAAAAAAACTGCCTACACTTCCACCTGATCTCAATTTCACAAATACACAATGTCATATCGTCAAATATCTGCTTTCCATGTCAAGACGTAAATTTGACGGAACGTGTTTGGTTTGTGCAAATGATATCGGGAGTATCAGCCCAGTTCTTTTTTTGAAAGTACATACGAACAATTACTGTTTCGAATTACTGTGCACACTTCATATCCTGATGATGCGTTCAATTTACAATAAAGTCTGGACTGCAAGAAAAGCATTTAGAGTCTTAATCGCACACAATGAAAAATAATGGTAAAATAACGCTCTATGTCGTCCCTTTCTATTATAGCACGGACAATATTACGCACACCAGCTAAAGTGCCTTCTCTGTCACCGGCCTGTCTCGAGGAAATAAGTCAACTGACAGGTCGCTGTTTTGATTTTAGGTTCTGTTAAATGCTATTGATGTCTTTAGCTATAAACTTATTTAGTTAATGCGAGTAATATTTTGCAAGTCCGTTTTGCAATGACGAAAAATTACCATCATGTCTTGGCGAACACTTCCAATACAGGATACATTGTCGACTTTTTGAAGTTGCGATAGTTTGTGCAGTGGCTGGAAAAAAATCGAGAGCAACATGAGATCAGTAAAAAAAAAGTACGATACTTCAACCAATAGGATACATCATTAAAAAAAAACATCAGCTTATTATGTCTAGTATCAACAAAGCAGATTGGCTTATATATACAGTTCATAAACATCAACATGCTGGTGAATGCATTCGGAGAATCCATCCATCGAATAAGCAAGGGCAATGAGATAAAAAAAAATTAAATAGGAGTACCCGATTTAAATAGGAGTGACCGATTTGCTCTAAAAAAAATGATATTGGCCATTTTAACAATATCTTTGTTTTATTCTCATAAAAACATTTCGTGCAGGTCATTCGGAGCCCTATTAAGCGCAAACCAGACTGGATGCTCGCGGCTGCATGGCGTTGCAGGATGGTGCACTGAAGACGTCAAAATCGGTCCATAAACGTAACACCAAGCACACGATTGCAGCAATTTTGACCTTGTAGGTACATAGTAACACATCGCTTTGCGTGATGTTTTCTGAAGAAATTTAATGTCTACAATGTCAAAATTGCTGCAATCGTATGGTGGTATTGCATATTGCATTTATGGGTAGTATTTTGACGTCTTTCGTACACCAGGTGGTAGAAACTCTAGCAGTTCCTACAATCCAAGGTCGAGTGGAATGACAGTGTACAGGAAGGTTGGTCATTCCGCAGCTCATTAAGTCGTTTTCCAGCTAATATTACGTGTAGACTAACTGGCTCCAGTCTGGTTTGGCTTGCGCGCATGTGCTTAAGCTGTCGAGCTGCATTGTGATGTCATTGGTGCCAGCAAATTCAACAGCCAATGGAAAAGCAATACGTGAAAAGCTCGGAAGAGACCTC